>NQII01002013.1:390298-403015 GCA_002778355.1 Clitarchus hookeri | reverse complement strand
AGATAAACATATGCTATCGCGGACTTTTCTGTAGTGTTTTTTGAGAGTTACAATTCTGTAGTGCAGTAATTTTATTTAACTCTTATGGTTTAGTCAGCGCAAGCCATGCAAGCGCCCTAAAAGTGTTTTTTACGACTTGATTACAAACGTTGCAACGTTTCTCTACTATCCTAACATTAAATATAAATATATTATACACTTAAACCTTTCTGAAGAAATTCTCTAAATTATGTTGAAAACCGCATCAAAATCCATCAAGTAGTTTAGAAGTACTACGCGAATACATAGACAGACGCGGATAAGCGACTTTGTTTTATAATATTTAGAGATTATTATTCCCTAAGTGTTTTCAGTAGTCCCTAGTAGTGCGTCACGATACATTCAGGAATGGGGAAGGAATCGGCCACGGACAGTGGATAATAAATAATGCTGACTGAAAACGAATAAAGTGGCATCGCTTAAAACATTTAACTCGTAATATTTAAAACAGTGGCGACTGGAACCTATTTCTCTGTTTTAAACTCATTTGATTAAGGAATGGTGCAATAGTAAGATATTTATACTGCTGTCGATTTCATAGTGTTTTAGGGTGTTCGCTGAAAATTGAAACGTTTTAAAGATTTGGTTGAGGTATATATACTTTTCTCCCAAATTTTTATTCTTGCACATTATTTGAGATTAACATTTCCATTGACCCGGTCACTTTATTTGTGCCATCATCAAAAGAAAATGTGAAATTGTTACTAAGTAAATATGTTACTAATACGTCGATTTTAACACTTGTATGCGTAAAGCAAATATGAAATATATTAAATATCCACAAATTTAAAAATAACCCTCTTTAATACAACCTTAAGAGATTGAATTACTTTTCCTGGATATCAATCATTTTTTTTTGGATTCGTATAAAGTTAGGAGCAGTAAATGATGAGCACACACACTATAAAAAAAAGTGTAAATTTACACATACAAATTTTGGTAACTGTACATATTTTATGTATAATTTGTAAAAAGAACTACAGTACGGGTAATTTTACACAAATGTTCTTAATAATCCAGAGAGTACTACATTTTTTGGTGAAAATACATTAATGCATGGCTTAATAAACATTATGTTGGTGTTAATTTACACAGTTTGTAGTTTGTGTAACAATACACCCATTCCCTGAAGTAGAACCTTAAGTTGTGAATTTTTACTACATGGACGTTGTATGGACACTAAAAGTTGTATATTATTACTGCTCATGATCTTCGTTCAATGTCAGTAAAGTTGTAAATCTTTAATTGTGTAATTTACAATGACCGTGCGTGTGTAAACTTACTTTGCATTTTGGAGTATCTGTGAGCGTATATTTACATATACAAATCTTAATTTATTTTACATTTATAAGTGTAATTTGCTAAAAATAGTACAGTATTTATTTTTAGACTAATGTTGCCATGAATTCAAATATAACTACAAGTATTTGTTTAAAACATGCGATCTAGCGGTAGGTACTAGAACTACTTCAAACTCCTTTTGTGTGTTCAAAAGGAATGCGTAACTCCCGCTGATGGAATATACTAGCTTTTGTATATAACTACCTATTCTATACCTGAAGTCAATCGTTACCCACATTTTGGAGATAACTTTTTTATAACCCTATTAAACTATCAAATTACAAAATAAAATTAAAATTGAAAAAATTCACATACTAAGTATGTGAATTAACATGACACAGTTGTAAAATAACATATGCTGACGCTAAAATTGCTTAGAAAAACAGTGGAAAATATATAGAAAATGTGTAATTACAATTACAGTGAATCTGCGATTTTACTTTTTTTTGTAAGCGAAAAAATGCACATACGCAGAGGTGAAGTTACAATGGCTATTTTTGTGTAAATTCTCTTGCCGCGGAGAAAAAAAAAAACGAATGTTGCAGTTTATTTTCTGCTACATAGTAACAGTAATNAACGAATGTTGCAGTTTATTTTCTGCTACATAGTAACAGTAATTTTACACCATTCTATGTAAAATTTGTTATACAATGTATATGTAATTTCACTAATCTTTTTTTAGGATAAATTTACTTGGACTTAGAGTAAACAAACATTGACATACGTAGGTTTAAAANAATTTCACTAATCTTTTTTTAGGATAAATTTACTTGGACTTAGAGTAAACAAACATTGACATACGTAGGTTTAAAATTACACAGATGTGAGTGGATGCACTTCTGTCACATACATTTTGTGTAAAATTACACAAGTTTTTTTTTACAGTGCAGATATATACTAAAATATGTATGGGCATGTTATGTTTTACATCTGGGCGTAAAGACTCTCGGCGGACATAAAAAAAAANATATATACTAAAATATGTATGGGCATGTTATGTTTTACATCTGGGCGTAAAGACTCTCGGCGGACATAAAAAAAAAATTAAGATGCGATTTCAAAAGTGTTTGGATAACCGTGAATTGCCATATTAACACGTGTCAAGATGGTATTCACCCATAACTCACGTCGGAAGAATCGACGCCAGCACTGGCTGTAGGGTTTGGGTCCGTGACATCGTGAATGCGAGTCAGGCAAGCTGAACACAGTCTATATTATTGTATTTTCTTCTCAACTATTCGATTGGCGTAATTTCAAAAATATTACATAAACATGCAAAAATACGTTGTCCACAATAATTTACTTAATTAACAGTTTTTATTTTAATTTTACATATACACTATTGTGAAATAACATTTTGGTGTCATTAAACCGAAGACCTTCGTGGCTGAGGTCCATTAACGTGCTATCACATGACGAGGTTTCAGGTTCCAATCCCAGATCTGACAAACAGTATGAAAACCGTCTCCCGATTAGCCCCTCACGGCATTCCAATAACGGTTTTTTTTTAATGAGCCGAAGGACATCGCATTTCTGTCGATAGATACGAGTGAGCTGTAAACTGCAACGACGGATCATTATTGTTCTAGGAGTACAAAAAAAAAATAAAGCACAAAATGTGTCAAACGATTCGTGACGGTGGACGATAAAAACAGGCCTGCCATTAGTGCTGAGAGGTTCAGCCACTCGCCAAACGTGACGCGTGCGGCACGTTAATACCAGGCGTTCGTACAGCGAATGGAAATGTGCCGAGAAGAGCGGAACATAACACGTAACTCTCGCTAATGGTCGTCCCTACTTCAGCAAATGACACTCGGCAGTAGTTGATGCATCACGGCTGTCGTGTATGTATATATATATATCTGTCTCATCACACTTGGAGCACTCCACACAACACGAACCTTCCATTTTAGGGTTTTGTGTGTCAGTGCACGACCGGGAAAGTATTTATACATCCGGTGATATGGTAACGGCCTCGTAGCGTTATACATACAGCGAATAAGGATGAACCATGCTGTGCATACGGCAGAAAAAAAAAGTTTGTGTTTACTCCACGTGGTTAGGCATTGAAAGGCTAAAAAAAATCACGGGAGACCCCTCCACTCTCCACAGCCTCTCCCCCTTCGACCAATGTCATATCGCAAATTGGATTCAAACCATCATCTCTCTGGGCTTTTATTTGCGTGAGCACTGGTGTAACTTAGTGCACATCCACCGAACACTCTTATGCTCAGCTGGTTCTTGTATTAAATGAGTATTGCGACTCTCGGTACCTTGGGCTGTACTTAGGGCAACTGTGTTCATCGCATAATACCAAAATAAAATTCAGAGCGATCCGATATCGTATATAGGCCTGGCGTATTTTTTACGTACGCTTGAAGACGTTTCGAAAGGACAATGAATACGGACATATTTAGGTAAAACGAAACGATATGAGAGAAAATACTTTTGAAGACACTCGTAAAGTTTCTCCGACGTTGGAAAAAAAGTGCTGTTTATACGTCTACATATATATTTGCGTTTTAAAAAGAAATCATACACGAATACAGAAAGCATTATCGTAAATTTTTGGTTGCGTCTTTAAGTTTTCTATAAAAACGTTGCTTCCTATGAGTAAAACTGCTTACGTCCGAACAATGCTCTATTGCCTATACAGAGTGATTCTAAAATCACGGGACAAACATTGAAGAGTGGTAGAACTCACTAAATCAAAAAATTACTGTATAGGAATATATGGGCAGAAGTGACGCATTGAGGCGCAAATACATAAATAACACATGGAATGCAACACATTGTTTATTTACAACGTCGCCGCTAAATTCCTTTTTACAGCAATGTTTATAATAATTGCTCTAAATTGCTACCACCGACAGTAATGCAAGCTTGGTAGCGTCGGTGGAATGATTGGCGAACATATTCAAATACGCCGGGTATTTCTCGCACGCGTGCAGCCACACAGGATAGTCGAGCAACGAGGTCTTCAATGGAATCAACTGGAGTCTCGTAAATGAGGGCTTTCAAATGCCCCCATAGGAAAAAATCGAGACTCGAGAAACCTGGCGATCGTGGTGGCCATCGGACTGGCCCACCACGACCTCAACGCGTCACTCCCACGAACATTAATACTCGTCAACAAACTTGTTATATAGTTTTTTTTTGTCGTCGATAATATGTACGTCGCTGAGTCACTGGTGAAGATATAATTTCCTCTTTCACTCACGCAGTCATCTAATAGTACATACAGTCTTTTTNCAATAATTGTTTGTTTTTGTGAGCTCTACCACCCCTCAATGTTTGTCCCATGATTTTAGAATCATCCTGTATACAACGCGTGGCGTGCCACGAAGACATCCAGGATACATGATAGGGATCATTATTTGAAGCGAGTAAACATGCTTAGGGAAAGTTGTACTTCATTCCAGACACGAACGTATTTCTCTGTTAGAAAAATTACCTTTTCTTTTATTTCATTAATAACCGTTTTTTACGAACATTAATACTCGTCAACAAACTTGTTATATAGTTTNTTACCTTTTCTTTTATTTCATTAATAACCGTTTTTTACGAACATTAATACTCGTCAACAAACTTGTTATATAGTTTCTTTTGTCGTCGATAATATGTAGGTCGCTGAGTCACTGGTGAAGATATAATTTCCTCTTTCACTCACGCAGTCATCTAATAGTACATACAGTCTTTTTNGGTCGCTGAGTCACTGGTGAAGATATAATTTCCTCTTTCACTCACGCAGTCATCTAATAGTACATACAGTCTTTTTTATAAAACAGAGCGTTTTTGGTTTCGTGCACGGCATGTTACAGCTCCATGGCTGTGGTTAAATGAGCTATTGCACGAAGATCATTTACGAGATAATTTATTTGATAACTACTCAACATTCTGCCAAGCAATATGACTATGAATACAATTTAAACGTTTGCATTTAAGTACTAGTCTGTCAATTCATTTTATTCACCTGATTTATTCCAAGAATGAAAATGGCAAAACGGGTACATTCAGTATATGTGTTGCCGCACGCAGAACAATGGAGCACTTCAGCACCTCGTGCATAGAGGCGATAAGGCATTTGCCGTGCCTGCCTGTGTCACCTTTAACACTCCCTTGCTTCATTATTGCCTCAAACGAGAAAAATATCAAATGGAAGGAGGAATTTTCTTTAAGTTCATTTAAATATGAAATAAACTATGCCCACTATCGCAAAATCGAATGCAACAGCTACGGCACACTGTTTATTTCGGCGTGTCGATTGAAAAGAAACTGGACGACGCACAGCATGGAAACAAGTAATGTTGATCCTCCAAAACGCGTACAGTTGATGAGCAACTACGACATTTGTTAGAATGTTACAGGATGAACTAAATTCACTTGGCCGAGTGAACATAACTGCCATTTTATTTGTACCGTACTATTTATTATTGTAAATTAAACTGTTTCCCACTGATTTGTTGTCCTTATGATAAGATTATTTTCGTTTTGTGAAGGTAACTATAGCAAGAAAGTTAGCTATATTTGTAGTTCAGAAATTTACAATTTCGTTTCCCCATAGCTGACTGAATTCATTGCCATTGATTAATACTAGTCAGTTATATTATGTTGGATCAAAGCAATATATTTTCTGTTATTAATCTGTTCATAAGTTACACAGTAACTNACTAGTCAGTTATATTATGTTGGATCAAAGCAATATATTTTCTGTTATTAATCTGTTCATAAGTTACACAGTAACTGGGCGAATGCTTCTTTATAAGCATGAGCATGACCACAACTTTTTTTACAACTAAGGGAATAGGGGAGGCGCATGGGAACTTCCTCAGGGAAGTGTGATAATAACTACTGAGGTTTTAAGCAAAATAAATGCAACAAACATCCGTGATGTGTCNTGGTAATAACTACTGAGGTTTTAAGCAAAATAAATGCAACAAACATCCGTGACGTGTAATTGAATAAATTAGTTTACATTTAACAATACACAAAATGATATTGCAATATCATACTAAATACAAAAGCATAAACATTTGTCAAACTACATTTAGGAAAAAAAAACAGGAAGAACTCAGTTACTTACTACAGCAGAAACTTGCATTTTGGAGTTACCTTGCTAATAAGCAATCATTTTTTTTATAAAAAATTTTAGTTCACTGAGTTGTGAAAATGATAACAGACACTAATAATTTTAATTTACTAACTATTATTAGGAACAAAACGAAATTCCTTATGGGAGAGTTTAGCACAGGGAAAATTTCCGCCGCTAGGTGCGCAGTGTTCCAAAAGATAACTTTTGATTGAAATTTTAAACTACTTGAATAATTAAAGAGAAAGATTTTACTTAGTTACGAAGTTATTTTATATATGATTTATGATTATTGCAATTATCCTGTTTTTTAACGTAGAAAATAGAGAAAATCCGGCACACATGCGACACTAGCGCTTACACAGTGGCGAAAATGTTCCCTTTGTCGAACTTTTAACATTGACCTTCCCGACCTGTCGTAAAAGCAACTTCATAACGGCGACGGCGCGCAGCCGGCGGCCATCTGTTCTCTCCGCACGGACCACGCAGGTAAGCCACCGGAAATAACTAGGCGCTCCAGGGTCACGTGCCGCGCGGGAGGCTGTAGGCCCCGGGTGAGTCAGGGTGACTCACGGCCTCTGGACCCGAATGGAAACCTGCACGAGTTTGCGCCGGCCACGTCAGGCTACTCCGGCCCGCAGCCCGCGGAGACAGCAGCAGATACTACTACTCTGCAGTTCAACCTCGGGAGACATCCCATGCCTCACGCCGCACTAATCCCTCGCCTTCACTCTACAGCTGCTCGTCAAGCACTTCAGATATAGGCTGTTCATGGTTAACTCAGCACTTTAGAAATTAACGTTTGAAAAATGTCATTGACCTTACCTGCATACACTGACTGGCATGCGCCCAGTTAAGTTTTTAACGACGGATGCAAAATAGTTCAATGTCTTAACGATGTATTATAAGTTTTTGGTTAACATTTGTGAATACTAAAATTACTTATTTCGCTTTCTGATTTTATTTAATGCATTAAGTTTAAGAATGAGAAAATATGTAAAACATTTACTTTTATAATAATTTCAGAGTTTCACTTGACCGATGCGACGGATGAATAAAGTGTATGATCCAGAGAATACACGCACCTTCGCCTTTTGAACGAAAGGGATAAATCTTGACAGTCACGAAAAAAACAACGCTACAACTCAAATGCTGACAAGTCCCAGTTCATCGAACTCCAAAAGTTTAATTAACCTGTTATCATCACGTGAAGAACCACAAGGAAACCAGATTAAATTGCAATGTTTTAAGGTGACATGTTAAGTTGAGCACTATATGATTATTAAAACCGCTAAGGAACATATGTTAACATTATAAATATTTAAAAAAAACAGTTTTTTCTAAATAATTTTTATATGAACGTATTAAGTTTNACAGTTTTTTCTAAATAATTTTTATATGAACGTATTAAGTTTGCTTTTATCATTATTTACCAATTTTATGCTTTCTTAATTATGCAAATTATATAAAATATTATAATATGAAAAACATTTATACAATGATTTCTATAATACAGAAAAACCCCATTTTATAATGAACATTATATATTATATATAATGTTCGTTGCATATACTATATATTGTATATATAATATATATTAGTTTACTTATTCCTGCTCCCACTGAGCTTAAAACTTTTACAGAGCATAAAACGGTAAAAAAATTTGTTTCATCTCAACTTTCTGAACCCACATAAAGTTTCATCCAACCGAGCGCTAATCTAAAGGTCCATAAATTTTCCACTCCACAACGAGAACAAATCTTGAAAAACTTATGCTCTAATTTTTACGTTACTGACAAAAATGAAACCTACAAAAAGATCAAGTTTGTTTGCTCTAAGCTGAAGACTGACTGTCAATTTTTGTTCAGGTTTTACTACCTGGGGGGTCTTTGCCATACTTAACTTTTATGTCCAGTCACTACCACTGACGGGAGCCGATTCACACCTGTCTTAACCCCTGGTCACTGTTTATATACCATAATCCCCCCCCCCCCNATTTTATTTAATGCATTAAGTTTAAGAATGAGAAAATATGTAAAACATTTACTTTTATAATAATTTCAGAGTTTCGCTTGACCGATGCGACGGATGAATAAAGTGTATGATCCAGAGAATACACGCACCTTCGCCTTTTGAACGAAAGGGATAAATCTNCGATGCGACGGATGAATAAAGTGTATGATCCAGAGAATACACGCACCTTCGCCTTTTGAACGAAAGGGATAAATCTCGACAGCCACGACAGAAACAACGCTACAACTCAAATGCTGACAAGTCCCAGTTCATCGAACTCCAAAAGTTTAATTAACCTGTTATCATCACTTGAAGAACCACAAGGAAACCAGATTAAATTGCAATTTTTTAAGGTGACATGTTAAGTTGAGCACTATATGATTATTAAAACCGCTAAGGAACATATGTTAACATTATAAATATTTAAAAAAAAACAGTTTTTTCGGAACAATTTTTATATGAACGTATTAAGTTTGCTTTTATCATTATTTACAAATTTTATGCTTTCTTAATTATGCAAATTATATAAAATATTATAATATGAAAAACATTTATACAATGATTTCTATAATACAGAAAAACCCCATTCTATAATGAACATTATATATTATATATAATGTTCGTTGCATATACTATATATTGTATATATTATATATATTAGTTTACTTATTCCTGCTCCCACTGAGCTTAAAACTTCTACAGATCATAATACGGTAAAATATTTGTTTCGTCTCAACTTTCTGAACCCACATAAAGTTTCATCCAACCGAGCGCTAATCTAAAAGTCCATAAATTTTCCACCCCACAACGAGCACAAATCCTATCTCACACATCTTGAAAAACTTGTGCTCTAATTTTTGCGTTACTGACAAAAATGAAACCTACAAAAAGATCAAGTTTGTTTGCTCTGAGCTGAAGGCTAACTGTCCATTTTTGTTCGGGTTTTACTACCTGAGGGGTCTTTGCCATACTTAACTTTTATGTCCAGTCACTACCACTGACGGGAGCCGATTCACATCTGTCTCCACCCCTGGTCATGGTTTATATACCATAATCCCTCCCCCCATTTTGTTTCCTCACACATGGAACATTTCCCCAGGGGTTTAGATTTCACCGCAAATAATCATTAGATCACAAGGACATAAACGGTACACGAAACTTTCTATTTCTCGTCTTCGAAATGTCGTAAGTATTCAACCGTGAAACTCATATGCAAATCGTGTGGTACCACTCCAATTCGTAAGATATGCAACGAGTTTCCTGAATTTTCAAACTTTTCTATGTACTTTATCATTTCCATAAAGTAAACAATTTCAAATTATATTTCCTCAGTAAACTGTAGAGCACACGGAACCTTCCAAGGGTTTCCAGAACGTACTACAAGTGGCGAGAGAGGAACAATTTTGCGAATCCAATTACCAGTAGGCTTGGACTGCACAGCACTAGGCACACTGAAGCACCATCTCTTTGTTCATCGGCTGCTGCTCCAGTGAGTCAGTGACTAATTCTACCCAAGAACAGGTACAGCTGGATTATGTGTTTTTTTTTTCCCCGAAGGAATGTTACTGAGTCGAAATCCCTCGAGGGCGTGGCTTATAAAATTCGTTTCAACAGCAAAATTAACAATGTAGACATGCTTGGAGTCTAACTTATCCAAAAGGATGATCGCAAAATTTTTTGGGTCCCTAATAATACGACCTTTCGATGCATTAAACATGAACTTTAGGCAGGAGCGATAATATAACGTATCTTACATGTTTAATACGTCCAAACCAAAATGAATACATCTTGAGCATGCTTTTCAAAAGACGGAGGAAATAGGAGTTTTATAAGCAGGAATAATTTATTTTCAACGGGTAGGTTTTTTTTTCCTTTTTGTGTAATCCGCTAATGAAAATGTTGGTTTAAACTGTAATTCAACCACAAATAAACAGTTTTTTATTATGCTGTTGACACTATATATGCAAATTTGACAATTTTTAATATAAACACAAATGCTTTTTTTATTTCAAGCGTACTTCAGCGGGTTGGATCACAAGTTTATTGAAATGCGTAACATTTGTTCTGAAAAAAGGAAGACAGCTTCGCATTTTCAGAAAACAATGTATTAAAATCTTTTTACTTGTTACGTACGTGTGGAGCACTTTTTAAAGATCTTAAATCGTGTCTATTCCAAATCGCACAGCATCTTGTTTAGGTATGCACAACTTTGTGCCGTACATCAGTAGATTAATACGGTTCATTATTTTGGCAGACGGAGGTGAACCAGAATTCCAGCACACCCATCTAAGAGAACTGGTTTGGCAATAGTATGTGATATGTGGGTTAGCCGCAGTATATTAATACGAGCAAAACATTTCATTTAAGTTTATTCCCCCTTCCCCTAAAAAAAAATAAATAAAAACAAAACTTGTTTATGCTAACGGGTACCGGGAAAACGTTTACTCAGAAAACTCATGCCGCTCGGTCGACATTTACAGTGCTTGCAACCCGTTCTCGGCCGAGTTCAAGGCCGGAGGAGAGGCGTGGCGCTTAACTGCATAACGCCGTCGTCCCAAGGTCGCCAGCGCAGGGCGCCATTTTCCATCTCGCCCGCGGCCTACGCGCCTGTCTGTCACGGTGTGGCGGTGTCGCGACAATTATCCCCGTCAGCGTAGTCGCAACTAGGAGTTGGGTTGGGTTGAGAGATTTGGGCGGCTCTTGACAACGAGGTCTCTAGAGCCGATCAGAGTGAAATGAGGTGAGAATGGAGCAGTGTCGGAATGCAAGGACAGGGGAAACGGGAGATACCTAAGAAAACCCGCCGACCAGGTGGTATCGTCCGTCGTAGAGAAGAGTAATGAGTAAACGCTGTTCACGGCAAACTGAGCACTTTTGAAACCCTTGCTTAAGATCTACTTGTATGCACATTGTGTATTCTTCCACCATATGTGAAATTAACATTGCCATGGGTATCATCACTTTATTCATGCGTCGGTCAAGCGGAACTGTGCAATTATTAGAATTATATATATACTACAAATTTGCTTATTCTTACACTTTTGAGAATTAAAAAACAACAGAAAGCAGATTATTTCACTTTATGTAATAACGAAGGTTTACCTAACACTTTTAATTCAACGTTAAAGCGTGGAACTTCTTTCTCTCCGTCGTTACCAACTTACCTGGGCGCAAGCCAGTTGGCGTGCCTCTTGAAATATACACAGATGGAGAGCAGTGACATTTTTCAAAAGTTTATTTCAAAAGTGCTCTCTTTACCATGAACAGCCTATAGGTAGGTGTTATACCTTATGAATGGTTCGTCGAACACACGCATTTTAAACTATCCTCACTTATAACTGCATCTATATTAACGTAATCGTTGGTTGCCGTGCTCCCAGTAAAGTTGGTAGTGAGTTGTGTGTATTCAATGAAACGTAGCCTATAAGCTGTAATCATATTACAATGACATCGCTAACCAAAACATTTTATTTCAAAGTAATTTTTTTACGTCTTCTTTCTTATATAGTCCACTTTAATTGGCTGTTTGAGCGTCGAAGTTGCTGCGCCACAGCGTTGTGAACACATATTTAAAGTATTCAGAAATCGGCTATTTCTTGACGAATGTGTTTCATAAACCCTTCAAAGAAACAACACTGTTTTTTTTTTTTGCACTTTAATATCTTTTCACATTAAATTTGCTCATAAATATATCTAACTGCATATTTTACATTTATTATAAATATTTTTTCTCTTGCTTTCAGAAGTTTAGAAGTTTTCTGTTCACCGATCATTATCTAAAAATTTACATTCGGAAGTTTAAAAAAAAAAAAACCCTTCTAAGACGTGTGTCCCAACCATTCATTGAAATCCCCGACAAGCTCCAAACGAGAAAGCATGTAGTGATGAGCTACGTGTGTTTTCCATTTAAAAAAAAACACTGAGAACAGAGGAGTTCTTGTTTAAAAAGATAACATGGTATTAATTCTGCCCGAAGAACTGAACGAATGGATGCCAATTTTTAGATAGTTGTTGGCTAAATTAATTAAAAAATTCAAAGTAAGACTGGATCGTTTAGAAAATCTTGATTGGACAGTGCCACCTATAGCTTCATCAGTGAAGTGTCTACAAATATTGCGTTAAAAAATAAAACCACTGGTAAATTTTATTGCCCACACACAGATAGATGGCATAGCAGACAATACCAGGAGTATCCCAGTGTACACGGAAACGCGCCAAAGGCCAATGGGACGCCG
>NQII01002013.1:376773-390146 GCA_002778355.1 Clitarchus hookeri | reverse complement strand
CCGACAACGGCGTAAAAACCGACGAGTAGGGGGGGAAAGTACAAGCTATTTCGCAACATCTTGCTGGAAGAGAGTAGTCGCTTCGGTTTTTGCGCACCGTCAATGCCGCCTCGTTTTCGGCCGGGGAAAGTCATTATCCGCAGCATGCCAGGCATTTCCAGGCGGCGAGGCTGGGCATCCGACCGCCGTCGCCGTCGCTCTTGTGCGAGTCGCCGATAAATGAAGAATAGCAGGCGGGCAAGAAAAACATCTGAATATCGAGTGTCCCCGACGTCCGAGCACGTACAAAGGACCGAGCGACATATATCCTGGCATAATCACCTCTGCCTGTCAAGGCAGCAAGAATGCAAGTAGTTTTAACTCCGTCCGGCCGACATTTTTGGTGCAGTCTGGCCCACGCACATTGGCAGCAGTCCTTCGTAGTACCTCGTCTTACGTGGAATTTTTTTCCCTCGAAGAAGCGGGAGATGGCCTCGTATCTGTTTTACGACTTCCGTCAGACCAGCTATTCAGATTCTTGCCTAAAGGACGTTACCAGGATGTCTTGAAACCCAGCCGGCTTCGTATGGCGATGAGTTATACTCAGTGTTGTTAGTGTGAAGTTATGAATGATACTTTCGTTATAGATTTAAATGTCGCTTTGGTAGTCATTCTGAATGCCAATAATCATAAATAGAAACATGTATTTTCAGTGTCATAAGGCAATAATCGAATACAGTCGTGTATACTTTTCCAAATATTACCCGCAGAAAATTGAGTTTTTGTTGATGAGCTGCTAGACTTCAATTACTGTGACCCCAATTCGCTATAGGATTGTATAATAAAGAAAATAAAGCAATAAAATTAAGCACTGTATTACTAAAAAATAAGCAATTTGAAGTTCTACTGAAAAGAGTAGTTTAATTTGGGTATAATATGCTCGTGTCTTGTTAATGGTGTTCGCTTAGCTCGTCTGGGCATTTTCTTCTCGGAGAACTACCAACAGTAAATAATTCTGCACTTAACAGCGTCACCCAAATAGAACACATTTGCGTTCAAAGAATTCTCCGCGGTTATTATAAACGGAATTTGGACTATGTTAATAGCCGGTGAACACTTAAGTGGCAAAGTAAAACACACAGTCTGCCATTACTAATAAAATAAATATAGCTTCAGTTATTCAAAGAGCTCAGGAACTAATGATGCGGGGTTAGCGACGAAGTAGAGAGTTAAGTGGAGTGGAGAGATTTAGTTGACCCTTAACATCGTGGTCGTGAGAGCCGGTAAGGGTGAAGTGAGGTGGCTATGGAACAGCGCCGGAATGTAAGGGCGGGGAAACGGGAGATCCCTGAGAAAACCCGCAGACCAGTGGCATCGTCCGGCACGATTACACATGCGACAATCCGGTAGCGACCCCGCCGAGAATCGAGCCCAGTCCGCCTAGAAGGGAGGCGAATAGTTGACCACTACACGAAGTAGAGAGAACAAGCTGCAAAGATCTCCGAACATAAGTCATCAGTTTTCGAGCAATATTAACTATTAAAAGAGTACATTTTGTAAATCGCTACACTTACGGCCGGTGAAAGGGAAAAAATCGTTACATTATACTTGTCCAAAAAAACAGTTCAACCGGTACACATTACATGTGCTAACATTCCCCGTAGAAAATAAATACCACAGAGTAACAGCATATTTGAACGAAAATATCTTAAGTACCAAGTGGAGTGAAGGGAGGAGGAGTTACAGCAACGTCCACCATGTTCCCACATTTGGTAATCTGTGTCTGACCCCTGCCGGGAACCGAACACAACTCACCGCGGTGAGTGGTCCGACCACTAAACCACGGAGGCTTCTTTTAGAGCGCGTGTTGTGACAAACAACTGGTGGTAATTGCTTGCACAGGAGGGAGGGGGTTGGTCGGGAAGCTCTAGGCGCACACCACGAGCATCCCATTACCAGGCGGCGATCACGCGCGCACGCGCAGACACGTGCCTCGTCGCGCGGCGCACGTGGCCTATTACAGCATGTCATCGCCGCCGCATGCTGGCGGGCCGTTGCCGCGCCCCGTCCACCTGGAGACTTCCGCGATGGACTACAGCGCACGCGCCGGCCACTCCGTCGCCTTTATGCGCAGCACAGGCAATTGGGGCGCAGTGTTTTCGTCATGCATTGTGCACTTTGGGACTTAATTCGCAAACACAAATTTCATGTGAACACTATTATAACAGTTCATTCATAACACGGACGGTGCTTTAAAAACATAATATAAAAAAAACTTTTTTTTTCTATTGTACGATTACAAAATTGATTTTAAAAATTACCTTCCAAATTCAAATGGGTAACCACAGTGGACAGAATTGGCACAGCAGATATTCTTTTTCTTCTTCATCACTATCAGTTTAATTTGCTTTCATGTCCTCAGCGTCACCTCAAAAAGGTCTCATTATGAAGGCCTACTCCCATTTAATTTTCTCCAGTCATTCTCCACAAATACATTTCCACCTACTTGTTCGAAATAAACTATGCCTAATGTCTTACGCTGAGAAAAATACGTAGTGTGAAACACGGTACCGCCCGTCTCCTGTATATCCTCGCTGGGTAAAGACCACTCCATCTCAATTGGTGGGTACCAGAGTCTTTAGCCGGGCATAAATGTTAGTCGAAGCGTAGAACCGTTCACTTCACTTCCTTCTGACATTGAACAGCGTAAGAAGACGGAAGCCCTAGCGTCGTTCACCCACTGTTCCATTTTAAAGTTCAGACTAAACATTGTGCGACTATGAAAAAATCTGGGTGTGGCTACGTCCGGGACACGACTGTGGGTTTTCTGTGAATACTTCTGCATTAGCGGGTAATATTTTCTTTGGGATATGGGAATGAAATGAAAGTAACGAATCGGATACTTTGCGTTTGCGGGTTAGAATCGACGCATCTAGGCGAGATATTTCCCTTGGCACCAGAATAAGCGCACTAGCACATCGGAGTCGCGAGATATACTGCCCAGAAATTTTCACCCTCGCCCAGAATTTCCATCAGTCGCCGCGGGCCCCCAACCGCATCACAATCATTTACTGCGCCAACTCAGGGTCATGCTCGCATCGCAGTCGTATACTCGATTAAACGATACCACATTTATTTCAATCGTGTAATTGTTCACGAAGTTATAGTGTCGGAATTGGATCACCCTGCAAACGTTTCATCGCAGTTTCCGTCCTGGTAGCCCATGTGTCGGCCTGATCTTAAAAAAGTGTTCACGCAAAAAAAAAACCCGTTAAAAACGTCGGTATTCATAATCGCAGTGTGCTCCGAACTTAGCGGAGTCTACAAGGCGCTCACAAACTGAATCACGTCAGATGTTGGTCACAAACCATGACCCATCCTGCAGCCTCTCTCGTGACGTTATGATTAATGTAGTTGGCTTCAACGCTATTAGGACTTGAAAGCTAATTTCTACGCTTCTGTGCGGAACTTTAATGACGCGAAACGTGAAATCGGTTACCCATACGTTTTTTCGTTGCGCGAACTGCTTGAACCGGTAGAGTGTGGACTGCGGGAAGAAAGAAACTGTGCCAAGAAAAATATGATAGACGCCGGAAGTGGCAGCAGAAACGTATGGCAGTTATTAGTCCAACTCGCCACGCCGCGCTAAGAGTAATGTCGTGTTGTCTTGCAGTCGCTTGCGCAACACGTTCAACGTAATTTACATTCGCCAAGGAGAAGTAACGCGTTAAGGGTCACCTGCTGCAGTCAAGGTCAACTTACCGCCGTACGGTGCTGTATGGCTCTCAGATGACAAACTAAGCAAAGATCAGAAATTGCTGAAATGTCCAGCGAAGACACAGTGTTATTTTAAAACCAAACGAATTCCCCGAGAATATTTAATTTCACAGCGATGCGGATATTTCTAACTAGCATCATAACGTAGCGTGGAGCATACAGGCCCTGTAAAAGTTGATTGCAGTGATCGCAGTCCTTTCTTCATGTCCCTGTGCTACGGATTACCAAGTTTAAAAACACATCAGGTTGCACATGTGAGTGAAATGACAATGGGTCAACTAACACAATTCAGGTCGTTATTAACATTAGTTTGTGCCTCGACTTTAATACACACAACTGTACTTAAACAGTCAATAAGTTCTTCGACTGACTGGTCCCCGAGAATGGCAGCCACACACCACGGCGTCCATGAACTTACCGACTGTACTATAAATATAATATCTTCCAGTTTAGAACTTTATCAAGTTATCAAAGAAAGGTAAATAATAACCAAGAAAATAAATACATCATGCGGGTTTGTTTGCGAATAAATAATTATGCAGCAAAATCTACGCTAACTTAGACAATCGACACCGGAGCTCAATGTTTCAGGGTTATTTGGAAAGTCTCCAATAACCATGTTAGATTAGTCATCACGTTTATATGTAAGTCCATTCTCAGCTATTACACCATTTATGAATAGACATACCGAATTCGGGGCTTACTTTAATCGGATAGACCCATCATGTTTACTATTCACGTGTATTATCGTGTGGTATAAACACAGAACTGCTAATTCAAAATTGGAGGTAAAATGAAATAAGGTTTTTAAATAGCTCCATACTGAAGCTNCACCATTTATGAATAGACATACCGAATTCGGGGCTTACTTTAATCGGATAGACCCATCATGTTTACTATTCACGTGTGGTATAAACACAGAACTGCTAATTCAAAATTGGAGGTAAAATGAAATAAGGTTTTTAAATAGCTCCATACTGAAGCGGTTTCAGCTGCTCTAAACCTGAAGCATTGAAAATGGCTTTAAATCAACGAAAACCGATTAAAATGGCTCCACTGTATGTAAATCACTGGCAGCGCATCGAATTTAATGGTAGCTGAATTTCACTGATTTAGTTGTTCACTGTAGGCCTTACTTGAAATCAGCATCGTAAGGTTGTGACACGGCAGATACTTGCGATGACATCGTACATTAAAACTACTGTAATTAAATTATGGAGCACATAAGCTTTTCCATATGTAACTTAATTATATCGCTCTTAAACCATTTCCAGACTGGCGATGCCATATGACATAAATTTTATTTATTAGAGTGTACCTCTTTGAAATACGCCGGCAGTTGCCAAGCGGCAACAACAGATTCTATAGAACTTTCATAAATGTTCTTCGCTGCACACACCACTCCCAAAAATTGAGGAAATCTGAAATAAATGTATGTTTACTGAAGTTGTGCACACCGTCTGTGGTGCAGGCATCCGGTCACCCTATCGCTCCACGGTTTTTGCCTACAAACAAAGAACTGAAGTGCCGACAAAGAAAATCTTCCTTGTTTGTTTTCTGCGATGTGCAAGTTGACCCTGCAAGTACGGTGTTTGAACAAAACCGCAGTTTTATCGCTCGGTATCTCAAGTGCGGGAGAGTAGTTATATCTGGCACGGGCTCTCTCAAACACATCGCCCACTAAAACACGCATATACCTGCACACAGACAAGAAGACGGTAAATATTACGATTTGGACGACGTTTACCAAAGACTGGAGGAACGTTTTTTACGACGCTGCCGCAACGCTGCAGACTGAGGTACTTATTAATCTGAGCCCCACTATTTTGCTTCAAATGTTTGCAGATGACTCGCTCGACATTCTCCGAAGCTGCGAAATGTCTACACTATGGAGAGTTGAAGAATTCGTGTGAATGTTTCACCAGCAAATGTTTTAAACAAGCACTGTAAAAAATGTAAGTAATTTTAGTTACCAACTGTAAGGGAATTTTCATGAAAGTGGAACAGGAAACCTAAGGGAATATTCCCGTATTGGTAAGGAAGGGAAGGTGCGCAGAAAACGTCTGTGCATCTGCTAAGTGTTGCCAAGTAAATTGATACCAAGTATGACTGAATGGTTAATGTTTTACTACCCCTCTTAACTAAAAGGTAAATTAAAAAATGATATACAATTTTATTATGTTTATTTTAGGTTTAATGTCTGGGTTTGAAAGGAGAAAACTCATTTTCATGGATTCTTCAAAATATCGCAACCCCAAAAAGAGAATGGAATAATTTTTGCTTCAGGAAATGCCTATAAAAATGCAATACAAATTCAAAATGCCAAGCAAAAATTGTAAATTCAAGCCGGACATAATCGCTGGCAAATAGTTTAATTTCTGTGCCACATAATGCACCTTGTGCCAACATAAAACTAAAGTGAGCACACTAAATTTACAAGTCAGCTGATGGCTTTCTAATCAAACATTGTTTAAGTGCGACACCTACTTGGAGCTTTTTAGCGTGTTTGAGACTCAGTACCATGCGAACATACCTCATAGGGTTAATGAGCTATTTAGGGGTAGGAAGTTAGCCATAAATTTTCACTCTTAGTCCAACAGCTTGGGCTTTGTGTTGTGCGAGTCAGACTGAAGTGAAGTTAGCTTCGAATCCCAGCTTCAATTACGCTGCCAACATACCTGCAAAAAAATCACTAGCGACGTTTCCACTCTACAGGAAATGTGTCGAGCAAAAACTGCACATGTCCTAATATGTTAAAAAGTTTTAATTGGCAACTGTACCAGCTTAATGACGATTGCAGATTGCTATTGTATAAGTACTGATAAACTTATGGCTCACAAAGACATGGTGATTCCGGGAGGCAAGTTTACGGCCTTCTAGAATGCAAACCTACCAATGTGGAACAAAAATCCACACTGAATTGTAACAACAGCTCCTGAGTAGCAAAATATGTATCGGACTCATGGCGACAGTACTCCAGTTTTTGTTTATGAGCTGATAAACTTGCGACTCAGAACAACTTGGCGATTCTGGAAGCCACGTTCAGGCCCCTCCAGTTTTGAAACCTTCCACTCAAGCAGAAAAACTCAAACGGCGTTGCAATTACAGCCAGTGTAATATAAAATGTATAAGATTCACGGCAACTGTGCTCCAATTTTTGTCTAAGAGCATACAAAGTTAAGTTAAAATTGGTTTCATTGTTCCTTAAATATAGCACGCTGTGCTAAAATGGTTATGTGGGTGCTATTTTGAAAATATGCATCTGACCCTCTTAAAACATAGTATCAATTTAAATGCTCTACCACAGTTGTAATTGTTTGCGAAATTTGGAAGGAATTGGTTAATTTTTTTTCCGACATATGAAAAAACTTTTCACTTATTCGTGTGGCACTATCTTACAAAATGGGGGAAAAAACAGCTCCGGTAGACAAATTTGATTATTGTAAAAGATAATGCCAGCATAAAAAGTTAAGTTGAAATTTGTTACATGGTTTCATAGATATAGCATACGGTAGTATTCTAAATTGTTTATAGGTTTATATAATATATTTGATGGTAAACTGACATGAATGTAGAAGACACTCGCTCGCCCTCATCCACACAATACAAACAAAAAACATTGTCCCCGTAGCCCCATATACGCACTAATAAAGTATAGGGCTTTCTAGTTTTAAAACAATGCAAAATGAATATTTATGATGGAAATGAAAGTTTTGATTCTAGAACGCCCTGAACTTTTTTTTCCCAGAATTACCAACTCGTTCTGAGATGCAAGTTTATCGGATCTGAGACAAAAATTGGAGCACTGCCGCCATAAATGATACATTTTGTAGTACACCGAAAAAATTTAATTATAATGCCATGTGAATTTTTCTATTTCAAAAGAATATTTCGCAACTAGAAAGCCCTAAAATTGTTTCCCAGAACTGCCATGCTGTTCTAAGTCGTAATTTTATCGGCGCTTGGACGGAAATTGGAGCACATAATTCATTTATATAATTCATGCTGTAGTATATACACCAGTTGTGATAAGATTGAAATATAAATTTTTCGTCTTCATTGGAAGGGTTTCGATTTTAGGCGACCTGAAACTTATCATGTCGAATTTCCAAATTGTTCTAAGTCAGAAGTTTAAAGGCGGTTAGTAAAAATGTTGAAAAAAATGCTACAGGCACGTTTCCTTCGTACTGTGATGTGGTTATTCACTTACTTCATGTATACAAGCTGTTCTTTGTCTTAAATTCCCAATTGTTTGTATTATTGACATGTGGAGGTTTTTGCTCCAAAAGTTACTTTTTCGTGAAGCTGAGATTCGAAGCCAACTTCAGTTCTGTGTGAGTCAGCAGGGCCCTTATTTTATAAATAGAGATTATGTCTATCTAGCCCCACTGAAAAAAAATGCTGAAATTGCATAAGGCAAACTAAAAGTAAGCTCTTTTGTGTATTTCCTTATTTGAAATATTACAATTACTGCAATTGTATAGCAAAAACTTTTCAATAACCCCACCAACTTTAAAAATGCATTTTTGGCTAAATCACAATTACAACTAATTTTAAATGTGTCCCAGTTTCTTTACAATTGTAATTTTCTGAAATAAAAATGTACAAGTATTTAAATAGGTGTTGAGGAAATTCCAGTATCGAAAAAAAACTTCAAATATCGTGATAGCAGAACATCCTCAACATCACACATAGCTAATATTGCGATAGATGATATAGTCCTCTATATTGTTGAACCATATCGCAGTTGCAATATTTCTAAAGTACTGTTTCATAATTGATATATCGTCATATCACACAGTCCTGTCGGGTACATATTGCAGTTGAGAACTTATAATGCATTTGTTATCCTGAGTCTAGATCATACGTGTGTTGAAATTCATGTTTTGATTACTTTTTAATGATCAGCTGGTATATTATGACCTGACAGTGATTCATTATCTGTGAAAACTTGACAGAAACACGTTTTGTGAAAATAAAAGTGGTCATAAACTTTGCTGTATACACTGACTCAACTTAATGCTTTTGTCGCCTGGTACACGTAAAGTAGTACATTTAACAGCAGTTGGTGGGAATAAATTATACAAATATTGTAAACATCGTCGTTTTCCAATATATTTTGGAAGCAACGGATAAATTTGTCAAAATTTAGTATGATGCAAGATGGAATTTAACTTTAACTTTTGCGCTACACATTTATTTATTACTGTGAAAAAATTGTGAACACTGCCTCTTCATGACTACACAAAAATGTGTTACATTTTGTAGAAGGGAAGTTGATTGTATTTGAAATGAATAACTTATGCAATATATTTAGTTTCATTTCTTCTTACTATATGTTATAAATTATATCATGATATTATCTACAAAAAAGTGCCCTATGGAAATATCTAAAAACTGATTTCATGATTTTTTTAAAATTCAACATCTAAGAGGGTGAAAGGGGTAAAATGTGTTTTTGAGTACTCAATAGCTCGGTAACCCCTTAAAATATACTACCAAAATTCCCATCTCTCTTCAGTCAAAAATTGTTGGCCGCCACCATTTTTAACGTGGCACCATCATCGAATGCGTAAAATATATTTATTCGTATAAATTACATACATAAAAGGTTAGGGGTAATGGAGAAAACCGGGAAGATCTGTGCGAGGGGTTTGAAGGGGGTGGGCGTGGAGAGGTGGTTATTACAGCTTCTCTATATGTATAAAAATAAGAATGTGACACTAAAACTTTTATAATATAAACACGTGACTGTACTTTGAAGACTATGTTAGAGGAAGCGAATCTTTGACCGCTCAGTTAGATAGGATTTGTATCATATTTATTTTTAAAAATATGGCTTAACATAGATAGGACACAGTTCAACAGATTCTTGGAGTCAATGATGGCGGATCGCTTATTATTTATCACCATACTGGTTCATCAATAGTAAAAATGTCACTTTTTACAGCCAGTGTCTATTCAAAGTGAAAATGAACTTATAGCGAAACATGTATAACTCTGATGCGTTTCCATCTCCTCGTTCAAATGTGAACTCAGTTGTCCAAAACGCAGCCGGAGAGCGTCTTTAATAAGGAATATGGCTGCTTGGATGGCTTTGAAAGAGGGGAAAGGGAATTGTGGTTGCACCATCAAACCAATGATAGTAAATAGCCTTCCCGCAACTCCAGGATTGAGAAAACTGTCGCCGCAACGTTCTTTGGGAATACTGATCAAACTCTAATGATTTAAAACCCAAAATTAGCGCACAGATTAAAAAAAGTCTACGCATATGCGACAGACTGGGAACCTTCTGTCCGGTAAGAGTGTCTGTATAGCTTTCCCAGTGAAAAGTTGCAGATTAGAGATTCTCGCCGAGAGAACTGGTGTATGTGAGTAGTATTTTAATGTAATTTAGACTACACTCCAAACATAATTGAGCCAAATAGGTACAAACAGTGAAAATTGCGCAATTGATAATCAGTGCCAGGTAACTAATATAGTGGCTGAATTTCGCTGACTTATTTGTGATTTCCACTGAATGTCAAGAATTCCACTGCTATAAGCCACTTGTTCCCAGTAAGTTTTCTTGATTCACCGGTCAGCAGTAGCATATCAACTGACTTCCAGTGAATGTTATTTCACTAAGTGATATCACTGATTCGGACTTAGAGCGCAAATACGTGATAATTTCACATGATTACCTCGTGGTATTATGGAGGAGAATGTTATAAAGCAACAACATTGAACATGAAATCTCTTAGAGTGTTAAGAACCCCATGTGTTATTTGTATTTTCTGTCACAGAATGTACATTTATTTTTGTTTATTTTTTGGAGGTTGTATACACATAACTACTTTTTTTAAAACAATAATTTACTCTACCAGGACCACAGGTTAAACCAGGAATTATTTTTTTTTTTCATAAAAAATGGGAGNTACACATAACTACTTTTTTTAAAACAATAATTTACTCTACCAGGACCACAGGTTAAACCAGGAATTATTTTTTTTTTCATAAAAAATGGGATTTTCTAGGCGAGTTAATAGAAAATGTAAAAATCCCAAAAATATGAATACTTTTTTTCTTTTGTCAGTTAAAAGACACGAAATAATTCTACCCATAAAGTGGCATATATCTTAACAACTCATTCGACCTGCAATAATGAAACATGAAATCCGTTGTATGATACTACGCCAAGTCGAGTGTCTGTCTTTACCCCAGGTACACAAAGAATATCAAGGACTCT
Organism: Clitarchus hookeri; assembly: GCA_002778355.1. Taxonomy (NCBI): domain Eukaryota; kingdom Metazoa; phylum Arthropoda; class Insecta; order Phasmatodea; family Phasmatidae; genus Clitarchus; species Clitarchus hookeri. Next base: position 379,162 of record NQII01002013.1, on the reverse strand, counting down.
TCTTAGCAACATGGCCGGCGTCCTTGTTTTCTCCAGCATGCTTGCGTGGACGTATGCAAAAACAGTTGTTCTGGCTGGCGGCCAGCCCACGCTGCATTGTTAAGTAATACTTCGCGCACTGGAAACTGGAACGCTCGTTACGAAATCCAGGCGAACTGCTCCGTAATGCATCACATGTGGCGTGCGGAACACGGCTAATCTAACGGACGAGGCAGACATGATCAAGACATGTGGTTAAAGCGCATAATGCTTGTGCTTTACTGTAAGTCTGATGGAAAGCGGGAAAATTTACGTAATCAACATTTCTCATTCTAACAAACAACATGACCAACTGTAAGGGTGTATTACGTGATCTGGTTGTATCTTTACAGTCTACGGAAAAAAATCAAAGGTTGGTCGAAACAGCTGGAGTGCGAAAGAAGTATGTTCGTCCCTTCACGTAGGAACGATGTGACTGAAATGTTGTCTCGTACGTCAGTGGCGGAGTATTATCGAATACTGATTTAACGTGTTTGAAAAACTGCACACTCGTTAACGCACAATGGGAGTGCAGAGAGTTTTGAGTGGCTCTTAACAACAAGGTCTTGAGAGTAACGCAAAATGTACCTAGAGGCCGTGGTAACTAACGTTATTCAAGTCATTAAGGTAAATATGAGAGAGCACGTGACCATATCCCAGCGTTTAAAATGGTTACTACAAATGGCAAAAAACCTTTTGTAATAATAAAGAATCCTAAAATTTGTTAACCTGTTACCAAATACTTCCATAAAGTAGAGGACAACTAGGAAATCCGCTGAGTAATACATTATCAAATCGTCGACGCGGGCTATCCACTTATATATTATATTTCACCGAATTGCGGCAAGTATTAAATGAGTACTTAATGCAGAACATAAGAACTTCGAAAAGGCCCCTGTAGCCATCGAACGGACGAGATAATGCGCATCCTGTTTTCGCTATTAAAATTAAAACAACTCTTTAAAACCCAATGAACATATCATTTACTGGCAGTAACGATAGCCTTGGCGCATGACAGCTGGCTGAAATTCTTCCTCTCAGCCCTGAAGCAAAACTTCTTCAGAGCTGTCAGAACGATTAACTGACATGTAAAATGCAGTGTTTAAATATTTTAAAGCCTCTTCTGCCACGAAAAAACAAGTTAACACAAACTGACGAGGCATTAATTTTTATTTTTACAAAAACAACAACCAAGTCTTTGGGCGGATTTCTAGTTCTGATTTCCTTTAGCAATTACACACAGGTTGATGACAGTTTCCATAGAAGTTACCTATGTATTAGACCCCAATGCGGTCATCGTTCAAGGGCAAACTTATGTCACCTACCTCTTAACTGCACCTCATGCAACCGTGGTGATACGGAAATTATAGAAAACGTATTAATTATATTTGGGTAATTATTTAAAAAATACGAACGTAAATACAGTTCTGTTACACTTTTCAAAATCTGTGGGCATAGTCAAGTTCTTAAAAGTATGAGGGTCTTAATTAAATGAAACGCCTAATAATAATTATCTAATGTATTTATAAACAATAAAAAATACTCCAAACTTATTATCTCGACAAAAATGCCTATCGCTTGCTATTTACGGCTAGTGTTTACATTATCGGCCATCACCTCGTAGAAATTAACAAAATGCAATGCTTAAAACCAGTCTTTATAAACAGTTTATTAACACCTACTGAATTACTATTAAAGTAATGTATCCCCTATCTGACTTTCGCAGTATTTACAATCAAACTGCATCACTCGTCCATCCAGTTTCACCTTGTTTCAATCCAGATACCACCCGTCTTTCATGCCCGGGGCGTTCTGGTGGACCCCGAGCGTCCCCGTACACAGCCGCACTGTATACCTCACCACTGCACTCACGCACTCTATCTCTCTCTCTCTCTCTCTCTCGTAACTGTCGCACACACAATCGTCATCCGCAGTCTCTCACACCTGCGTCCGCCACCGGTCTTCTTCGTTCACCGTTCGCCGCTCTTCCCGTCAGAAGGATACCGCTGACTGCCGACCCTCCGTATGCGGCGGTATTTATAGCGGCAATCATATCGTGTCTGTTTAAAGTCACCCAAACAAGTACTATCCGATTAGGTCATTATTTCACCCGGGCGCCCTTACCGAGAACATTTTACAAACATCAGCTTGCGCCGAGGGAGGAGATAACCAGAAAGTTCCTACAATAACTCGCAGCAGCAGACCCTATGAGACGCCTGTTCAGTTCAGCTGTCAATCATCTCCCCCTCCACATGCTAGTGACGTATTGGGTCAGCCTTGATGAGGGGCTTGCGGAGGGGCGGGTCGGCGGGTCGAATCATGGTGATCCATTCTTCTCTTCGCCGAGAATGGCTGCGCGTGCTATCCCCCC
>NQII01002013.1:301323-376690 GCA_002778355.1 Clitarchus hookeri | reverse complement strand
GCCCACCAAAAAACAACTCCACAAACTTGCCAGCGAGCTCCGATGACACATGTAACTGCAAGGTGACAAGTCCATCATGGCATCACGGAACTGCGGGGTTTGGGGAATGGAGGACATGTGACGTGTTTGGCCCACAACTGACTGACATCAACAACTGGCGGTGACTATCACCTTCCACAAATAGGACACTGGCCACCATTTTCACAGTCCACTCTCGATGTTCTCCGTACCTCGATAATCGGAACATCCGGTCGTCCAACTACGCTCAAGGTCAAACCAGTTATCACGTTCGAACCTGTTCTGCTAGGTTTTGCAGTTCGTTTGGTGCAGGCGGATTGGCAGGTACGTTATGTTACAAGTATTGCAATAACAACTAATAATAACTGTAATAATTCCAGAAGGTCGGAGACTGTCTCCCTTTTAAGAAACGTCCCGATGCTACACTATACCACTTCCCGTGGGCTTGTGTGATTGCTTTATAATTCAGAAAGGATTGGCGCAGTTATAAATACTGCCCGTTACTCCGCCGAGAAGGGAGGTTTCGAGAGTGTGTACGACGGTGACTGGCGAGTGTTCCTGGCGATTCAACGAGCTACGGTGGTTACTGACAGCCCAATGACAGGGAGGGAGTGGCGTGTGTGCCGGAAGCGACAGAAAGGAGTAACAGGGGATGCTCCTGGGTGAAAGCTCTGGTTTTACTAATCCACCTGTCAACCTCCCGTGGCGCAGCTGATTGGTGCGGTTTGGGGTGCGTGGGGTTCTGGGTTCAAATCCTAGGTAAGGCATGGGTGTTAGTTTTATTTAGGTCATAAATTAGTTTGTGAGCCGTCCCCTGATAAGTCTGCAGGCATAAAACCGGCGGACGTTAATAGCAGGATAACAGGTCGTTAAAAGAGCAGGAGATAAGTAAATTCGCGGGCTGGCAGATTTCTTGGCATTTAAATTTCGTAATATTTTATGGCTTCAGTTGACAGGGTGGCTATTGCTGGCATATAATAAAAGTCAGAGTTTAGCAATGAAAACTGAGGGGGGGGGGGACTATTTGCACCTTTATAGTAAACGCAAGTTTATTTGGTCTTACATTTCGTAAAAAATTCAGAATTAATTTTCTGTTCATTTTTGTTAACTATGTTAATATATTCCCAGTACTGGCTTAACACTGTAGTAAATAAATATGACCTTAACAGTAAGTTACATTATGCACAAAACTTTATAAAGCGATTAGTTGTAAGTATTTGTCGTAACGCGAAAAATTAATTAATTCTTAACTTCTCACCTAATGAAAGGGAGCCATTTACCTGGTGCTCGAACTGTTTTAAAATTGTTTAGAATAAGCATTAAAAAAAGAAATTACATTAAACATTCCTAATGAACCTACTTAACTGTTAAAACAAGACACACTACTTTCAAGAAGTCAGTCATGTCAGAAACACCATTTTGTAGCTCACCGGCATAGCATAAAAAATTAGACTGGCGTATTTAAAAACATAGTAACCGAATAATTGGGAAATAGGAAAGAACTACACTGAACTTTACTACACAACTTTTTCACCAATAAAAGGTCTCATGGTCAAAGCCCCATGGTTGAACGTTGAACGACGAAAACTCTGCAAGTCAGTTGAGTGCCTTGCGCGTAGAGACAACACTGCACTTAGTTTCACCAGCCAACGTCGTCCTCAGAGCGTCATGGATTCTGTGCCTTACACAAACAAATCTAGCCACCAGGCGGAGCCATTAAGAAATTACCTTGTTGACTACGTTCGTAGCGGCTGGCAGATGAGCGGCGCGTCGTTCCCTGCCTCCCGCGCAGAAGCAGCAAGGTTCCCCGGCGGACCACCATCACTAGCGCACGGCGTCCTACTGACAGGCGCGGCGTCTGGAGCTGTCTGTAGCCGTCTGCACTGCCACGCCTCCTGCGTCGTCGTCAGTTGACAGCGAGTATCTCTCCGTAACTGCACGGCGACCGCATTGCGCAACAACGCGCTCACCTTCCGCCAAGGCAGGCGCGCGTCCTCAAGGTCCCCCGGCTACCTTCTCCGCGCAGTACGCACAGAGTAGACAAGTACAGCCAGATGAAATGGCGTGGTTGTTCCTTTGATGTGGACGTACGCATTTTTCTCTGATTGGCTGCGCGAGGCTCTGGGAACGAGCCTTGTGTCTGATTGGCTACTGCGTGCTGCGAAAGGTTCCTCTGTTGGCTTGGCTGCCGGTTGGCAAGGAGATTATCAGACTCAACGTTTTGCGTGTGCGTATGCAGCTGGACTGATATCGATATGACGTTTCGTCATACATCGGAACCAATAAAAAATTTTCCGTTCTTTATCTTACTGGCAGGAGTGGTTTATACGGCTTCGGAACATAGTCTCAGCAGCGAATGTCCCCACACGTTAAGAACCTTTCTCATTGGACGGTATGTTCTACTATATACAGTACCGACCATTAAAGTCACTTCATATGCAACGTCCCATATGGAGGACACTGTAAATGAAAGGTTTCAGTACTCTGTGATACAGGCACCTCCGGAGGCTGGCACGTCGACGGCGGAGAAGACCGCTCCGGTAATGACGTTAAAAGGTGGGTATCGCGTCTTTCGATTACGCACACGAGGGCCAAAGGCGACCGACTGACTCTCCTGGTCATAGCGGACTCCGAACCACGGTATTACCGACCCGAAGGTCATTAATCATGAGTCATGCAGGTGGTCTTTTCGCACCGTCACCGGTTCAGCCTCACCGCCACGGTAGTGATCACGATCACCCACGGCGGCCTTTATGGTAGAAATCGCCACGGCATTAGTCACTAACGGACCACGGGATTTCGGGTACGTGTGGGATTTGTGAGCTGTTTCTACAGTTAAGTCAGTCAAAAGTCTATCCCAACCTCCTGGTTGGACTGCTGGCAGAAGCGGAGGCTGAAGACGAAGGAAAACACACTGTTGTAGTATACCTAGATCCACTTCGGTGCCGACTCGGTGTTCATGAGTGAACCTATAGCGTTTGTTGGATGCGAACCATCTCTGGTCCGGCGTGCTCGCCACATGAGCATACCTCTACAGCGTGCACGGCCAACAAAGACCCAGTAATACTAAAACCAGTTACTTGCACCCCAGTTAGACCCTAACGATTACTAATGTTTACCTGTTAATGTTTGCGATGTTATACTAGCTTCATATTCTGTGCCTTACGATTAAAAAAAGGTGCAACAGAGGCAAGATGACCCCTTGGCTTTCCCTTGGAATATCCCCAGAACACCCTCACTCTCAGATACATGCTTAATCCAAGACTCCAACTCGCTAAATCAGGCACGCATTTTATCTCGAAGGAGTTAGGTGTATAAGAGAAAACCATCGTAGCGCACAAATAATTAGTATGGGCGACTTCGCGTAGATGCCCAAAAAACGAGTTTGGTTTTCATTTGTATAATTTTGGACAATTCTAACATATATATGTATATATATATGCCTGCATGAATCAAAAATTAAAGTTAAAATACAATTTTTCCTGAATGGTTTTAAAATTACCAACTTTTCCTCCAGTACAATACTGATCATTTTAAAGTTACCGAATGTCCCTCAGTTCTTTAAAAAACTATACGAAATAACAAAATCTATTAAAGTCTCACGACACCTTTTCATAATGCAAAATTTTAAGGAGTGCCACGAACCCCTCAAGATCACGACTGACAAATTTAGAGTCACACCACCATGGGAGGAAAATATAGCGCAGTAGCACAACCTTCATATGAAACAATATTTTCAAATATTCTGTTGGAACATATTCATTTTTGTGCCTGTTATATTGTTTTATTGGTTGGGTTGACTTGGAACTTACAACTGGAAGGCCCTTTGAACAGTTCAAAATTTCTAAACATATTTATAGGCTTCCGTAAACAAGCCATATCAGACACACTGTTAACGTTTTAGTTTTCTTGTAAAAATATTTAGTTGATAAGTAATTCATAATTAAAATAAGTAATTCACTACTGAACCTCTTGCCACTCCCCAAATCTGCTGCCACGCCAAATGTTTTGTGCGCTTTTAACTGGACGTAAAATGGTAAATAATTATTTCAAATTTAAATTTATACTTAACAATTTTGTCAAAATCATACATAAACATCCAAATTTGTTTATGTTGGTACTGCACGACAGTGTACAAATAAATATAGCATGACGGAATTTTTTAAATCTAAAATCGAGTAAGCAAAAAATTATATTTAACATTTTGGCAGGAAAGGTAGGTATCTGAAATATGTTCTCTACAATGGAAATGCCGCTGCGTAAAGAGTATTTATTACATACTAAGTAGAAAACATACAAAGAGCGAGAAGGAATGACTGCTGTTAAGGCTCCCGCCTACCCGGAGCTTTTATCCGCGTTGGAGGCCGTGAAGAGCGGGGGCGATAAGAGCGACACTGCCACGCTAAAGTGCGTGAAAGGCTCTTAACTGGCGTGTACTGTTCCCGTCGTGCTACATCCACCTATGAGACTTTCAGCGGTGAGCGTATTATTTTATTGCTGGAAAGTCTGTAGGAAGGTTCAATGCAGGGCCCATGAGTAGTTTTGTACGTATCTGATGCGTACATTTTGAGATACAGTGCCTTGAAAAAGCTGTTTTTAGCGATGTTATAGTACTCTGAAATGGTTTTTATAATGTACGTGATGTCTTGAAAGCACTCAATAGGCCTCGTGCACGTCGGACGCGCGTTTGGTAGTTTCGAGGAAAAAAACGAGTATTTCAAACAAACCGCAACGCAGTTGAAGCGTCAGGTAGGCGGGAGCCTTAAATGTAAAACGTTGAGCAGAATACACCTGGAGGAATTCGTTTCTTAACAAAGAATCTGTGAATGGACTATAAATACTGGATTAAAAACACAACACTCACAGCAGTAATCCTCGAGACCATCGCCGAGAAATTAACTATGCAAATGATCAGTGACTGGTGCACGTAGCTTAGCAGACTCCTGAAGGGGATGTATGATCCAGGGTTGCGAACCCGTCTGCGGATCTTTTTATTTGCTCTACTTAGAGGCAGCTTGCGGACTCGTACTGCGGGTTAACTCATTACGCCGCACGACAGAGCAGACGTTAATGCACCAACTAATATAATTTACGGGCGCATAAATTCACTGAACAAAATAACTTGCCGTCGTAAATATGAGATACTTTATCTTCCAGAGCCTCACCCGTAATAAGAAAGGAGTTACGTGTCTACGTTTTAGTGCTGGCGCTATTACTCCACGTAGCCTCGCATACATACTAACACACCCACGCAGGCGACCACCTGGATGAAGTTTCGTGCAGCAAAGTAAACATTTTAGGTGTAACATATGATCGTTTGGCCATAATTTTCTTTTATTGGCCAAGCCATTACCTTGTTCACACAGCGCAAAGGAAATTTAAATGTATTCCGTAGCGAGACAGAGACTTGCATTGAAATATTCTGTACCAAGATATTTTTCCAAACACAGTAGCTACTTCGCACTTCAACAGTTGACACGTATTTCACACAGTGTGGCTGTTTTCAGGGTAAAAGTGGACGTTAGCGCTATTTTACTTGACTAGTCAAATAAAAAAACAACTTACCACATAGATGACCACAGCCTAAATATTGATGGATAATTTTCGTGATGAAGAATGACTGTTTCCACTAAAGAACAATTTTAGGGATGTTTCAGGAAACTCTTTCAGAGAAATAAGCCACTGCTGCTCCGTAATATGCAACTGTGACAAGGAAAAAGTACACTAAAAATACTGCACTGTAATTCAATTACCAAAATACATTATAGAAATACAATAAAGTTCACAATTATTCAGAAGTAAAAAATTATGGCAAGTCGGGGGCAATGTATTTTTTAATGGGATAAAACTGGCACTTGTCACAGACGCCAGGCGCAGGCCGGTCACCAAATTGTGACGTCACCCGACCAATATGATGGATCCAGGTGACCTTTGATCGTAACCCGTGACCTTGACCCTGTATCTGTAACCTTGGATGACCTTAAAACCAAAAACTCCAAAAATTGCATAAAAATTATAAAATCCCAGAATTTTATAAAAAATTGAAAAAAATTGAAAAAAATAAAAATTATTTAAATAAATTATTTAAAGAAGTACATGTAGGAGGTCCGGGGTTCGATGGCAGGTGTGGATCGACTAAGCTCCCGACACAACCGGCCCTCGCCAGGTCGACCAGTTTCCATCTCGCCAGTAATGTAAAATTTTGATGACCTTGACCTTCGACTTTGACCTAGGATGACCTTGAAACCAAAAAGTTCTTAAAAATCCCCAAAATTTTAAAAAATTCCACAAAATACCCAAAAACCCTCGACACTTGACTTGACTCAAGACCCACGACTCAAGACCCTTGACACAAGACGCAAGACCCTTGACTTAACTCCCATGACTCATGAAAACTCAAGACACTTGACCCTTGACTCAAGACTCAAGACCCAAGACTCAAGACCCTTGACCCAAGACTCAAAACTCAAGAATTAAGACCCTAGATTCAAGACTCAAGACCCTTGACCCAAGACTCAAAATCAAGTCCCAAGATTCAAGACTCAAGACCCTTGACTGACTTCTGCCGTCAGGAGACAATCGGCAGGAGTCAGTCGGCAGGAGTCAGTCTGCAGGAGTCATTCGGCAAGAGTCATTCGGCAGGGGTCAGTCGGCAGTCAGTCTGCAGGAGACATTCGGCAGGAGTAAGTCTGCAAGAGTAAGTCTGCAGGAGTAAGTCTGCAGGAGTCAGTGTGTAAGAGTCAGTCTGCAGGAGTTAGTCTGCAGGAGTCAGTCTGCAAGAGTCAGTCGGCAGGAGTAAAGTGTATGAATTCATGTATGCTTGAAGATGACGCAATCCACTGACGATGCGAAATCGAGTATGTCATGTACGACTGCATGCACACCTTTAAAGACTTCCCAAAAATTACATGAAAATCAATGCTGTTATTGTGCCAAGTTCTTCAGTAAAAGTTGCAATAGGCGGCGACGTTAGAAGTGCGACTTTTTGAAGAACCCATCTCATGCGTTTCTTAGCTGATATAAATGTTCCAGAAAGTTATCGATGTGATAATTTAAATAAATGCATCAAAACTGATAAATGTAGTGTTTTTTCACCCACTGAGAGACAGCATGTGAAGTCTTCGTTACCTCCTGTTAATACACTACATGAAATGTTCGCAGATGAGTGACCTCGCGTGATGAAGCATTATGACAATGACCACGTGCAGTTTATGTAAGGTGATGCAACGAAGGAACACATAAATATCTGCAAAGGCTCGTCTACTGGGAGCCAGTAGTGATGTCGCCAATACCCCCCGATGCATCAATGGGTATTCATTCCACAGACGATTATGCAAAACAGTTGATTCTAATGACGGAATGAGAGACCTACGAGGCATGAAAGAGTCCGAATATATGGAATGTACGCTTAAAAGACGTTCGCGTGAAGTCGACGAACTTCAAAACAAACAGTTTTCAGCTCTAAATACGGATGATGACCATGTGACTACTACAAAGAATAGTAAACTTTATATTGAGGAAGAAACAAGAGGTCAAGACGATCATGAAGATAGCATTGATGATAATGACTATGATGACATGGTTGATGAAGTATCTGATGAGAAGGATGATGATTCTCTCGACGTTCCCACACATTTTGCCAACGAATTTCCTTCGAGAAATGGTGTGAATAAGGCATAAGGAGTCAAGAACGCTCGTTAAATATTTTCCGGAGACCCGAATGAACTTGTTGATAGACTCAAATATTTTATTGACCTTCAAAAACGCGGGGATCTGTCACGCATTGCTGAGATATCTTTAATCATCGATGAACTGAAGGATCGGGGTTATATAAGATGAGGCTGCTGGCTACTATCCATGACCTACAAACATCTGAGAAATGTAAAGATGAAATATACAAAATAATTAGAAAAATAGAATGTTTATAAGTAAATAAATTAAATTTATGTATACATAGTGTGTGTTTAATTTATTTTACAGCCCCTTCTGCTTCTCTGAAAGACTTATCAATTCAGTGGTGTAAACAATCAATTGAGAGAGTATGTTTTAGAATAAAATTTATGTGAGTGCATGCAGGAGGAGAGCTATGGTTCTATCTGAAGTATTATGATTACTCGGGTAGTTTAAAATGGATACGTTCTATATGGCGAACGAATAAATGAGGGGGATATTTCTGAGGAATGTTTTGCAACTAGTTGGTTGGCTCGGTCAGTTGGTCTGATAAGTTGGCCTGGTAAGTTAATATGACCCTTTGGTATGATCAGTTCTGGTAGAAATGTTTTGCGAATATTCTGCGAAGATTATCTGCGAAGAGGTTAGCTACGAGACTCTTATTAGGATACTTCTTTTTTCGAGATTTTTTATAATCGTTTGATTGTATAGGTGGGTGGTATGTCAGGTTGGTCTATCCTGTTTTAAAGGAACTAGTCTCGTCAGGAGCTAGTCTTGGACTAAGTCAGTCTCATCAGGAACCAGTCTTGGGTGGAGTTAGTCTTGGGTGGAGTTGGTCTTGTGTGCAGTTAGTCGTTAGTTGGTATTGTTAGTCGGTATGGCCACTTGTTGTGACCAGCTAGTAACTGACAATTGTATGGACTACGGTTTTTCTCAATTTTTCGAGTTAAATGTCATTAGAGTAAGTTCAAGGACAACAACCAACATGGTGGCTAAATTGACAGCTCCTCTGGCGAGAAAATCGATCATTGATACACTAGCGTCACCTAGGTTTTTAAAATTAAAACAAATGACAAATGAAAAACAATATGGCTGCATACGATGGAATGACCAAAGGTGAGGGAGGTGGAGGCCTGTTGACTAATTATCCAATGAGTACATTAGTGGTGGGTCGAACGAGCGTGAGTAATCAACCAATAAAAAAACTTTTGGGGATGAAGCGAGCACAAGTAATCAACCAATGAAAAACATTGGTTTAGGTATTGGAGGGGAACCGACTAATAAACCATTGAGAAACATTGGCGAGTCAGTCGTCTACTGGACGTGGTGCTGAGGGAACGTCCGCAAATGTAAGTTTTTAATACATTTTAAAATTATAATTTGTTTGTAATTTTTTTAATACATTTTTGAAATTTTTAATTTTTTGGAGTATTTTGTGATTTTTTGGGTTCAAGGTCATACAAGGTCATTGGGGGCAAGGTTTAAAGGAAAGTTCAAGGTCACTTGGATTCAATATGGTGGTTGGGTGATGTCATAACGTGACAGCCGAAAGACCGAAATAACAGAGTATGATGTCGACTTCGGCTCCGGTCCCCGTTATGTCCAAACATTTGAAATTTCAATTATGTTANGCAAGGTTTAAAGGAAAGTTCAAGGTCACTTGGATTCAATATGGTGGTTGGGTGATGTCATAACGTGACAGCCGAAATACCGAAATAACAGAGTATGATGTCGACTTCGGCTCCGGTCCCCGTTATGTCCAAACATTTGAAATTTCAATTATGTTATTTTTTTATTTATGATCAAGAGTATTTAGTCTTGAATCTTGGGTCTCAATTCTTGAGTCTTGGGTAAAGGGCCTCGAGTCTTGGGTCAAGGTTCTTGAGTCTTGAGTCAAGAGTCTTGAGTCAAGTGTCTTGAGTCATGAGTCTTGGGACAAGGGTTTTGAGTCTTGAGTCATGGGTCTTGATTCTTGGGTCTTGAGTCTTGGGTCTTGATTATTGGGTCTTGGGTTAAGGGTCTTGAGTCTTGAGTCAAGTGTCAATGGTTTTTTGGGAATTGGTTAAAATTTTTTAAAAGTTGAAATTTTTTTTTATACTGTTTGGCTTTAAGGTCATCCAAGGTCAAGGTTGAAGGCCATCAACATCTAGCATGGCTGACGAGATGGACACAGGTCGACCTGGCGAGGGCCGTTTGTGTCGGAAGCTTAGTCGATCACCCTGTCATTGAACACCGGACCTCCTACCTGTACATTTTTAAATAGTTTTTTTTTAATCATTCAATTTTTTTCAATTTTTAAAAAAAAATTTGTACATTTTTTTAGATGTTATAATTTTTTTAGGTCTTATTTGGGATTTTTTTTGGGAATTTTTGTGTTTAATATCATTCAAGGTCACGGGAATGGAACCAAAGTCATGGGTCAAGGCCATCGACATAAAACATGGCTGACGAGATGGACAGCAGCCGACCTGTTGAGGGTCGGACGTGTCGGGAGCTTATTCGATTTAACCTGCCAACGAACCCCAGACCTACTGCATGTACATCTTTAAATAATATATTAAAATAATTTTTTACGTTTTTAAATAATTTTTTGTTATTTATTTTTTTAGGGATTTTGGAATTTTTTTAATTTTTTTTGGATTGTTTGGGTTTAAAGTCATCCAAGGTCACGTGTCAAGGTCAAATGTCACCTGGATTCAACATTGTGGTTGGGTGACGTAACAACTTGGCGGGCGGCCGGTACCTGGCGCCTGTGTCAGTTTTGTTCCATTTAAAATACATCGCCCTCGAGTTGCCATAATCATTCTACTTTCTGACATCGAAAATTACACCATAGCGCTACAATTGTTACAAGGAACGAAAACTATAATTATAAGCGCAATGTGAGCGTACAACGTGACTGAGTGTACAACGCCTAAGAAACCATTAATTTAAAACGCCTACCCTTACGATTAGCTATATGTAAAAACTACAAATAACACAAAAAATAACGCGCGACGCGTGATACTATATGTTGGCAACGCGGACAATTTATAACCCCATCAAATAAAATACTCAACATTCATATCCCTTTTACTCTGGCAATAGCCACGCAATACATAACTAAATTAATTATATTCAATAACAAACGTCGCAGAAAAAAAAATACACGACTCCAATTAGTGAGCAACAATGAAGGCATCATAAAACGACGACTAAGGCAAGCAAATAATGACTCGAACAAAACCTAGGCGTCATAAAAACACACATTAAAAATAAAAATAATAAAATATTTCCTAAGGTTCATAACTACTAAACGGCCAACTGTCATCAATCCAATCAGAGCCAGTATTTAGCACAGCACAAAATACGTAACGATCTCAATACTTTTTTAAGCACTGCGCTAAATCATACAAATATTATAACTTTCCTATTAAAATAATAAATAAGTTCAAGGGGGCATAGGTTCCATAGTACAGCGCAATCAAATTAAATGCTCTAAGTCGTTGCATTTTCAGGGCCATCAGAGAAGGTAACTTTTCGCACGTTAAGCAAACTATGAAAAAGGATATCTAATTAATATTACGTGCGGATAAACGCTTCCAAATCAATAATTCACAAGTAACCTGAGACGAAATCTCGAATACGGTGAAGCGGCTTACAAGAAACGTATACCCAAACATAATTTTGAAGTGGCGAGACAAAAATGAATTTCGAATGCAAACAAACTACATACATCAAGCACGGAAGACCTAACAGTCTACATCTGCCACTGAAAGCTCTAAGTTCCTATAAAACTGTAGACACCGCACTGAAGACCCACTTAACATTACGCGCCGGTCACAGGAAAATGAGTGTCCCGACCCAGAAAACAAGAATAAATGAAGATCTACAACCTGCGCATGCGCCGGGAGAGAGAAGGTTGGACAAAGAGCAGCAACCCAAGGAGAAGGAAAATACAGAGACTGCTGCGGCGCTAAAGTGTAGTGGATAGATTTCGGCGGCTCTTAACATCGAGTTCTTAAGAGCCGATGAGGGTGAAGCGAGGTGGGTACGGAGCAACGTCGGTATGCAAGGGCTTGGGAAACGGGAGAGCCCAGAGAAAACCCGCCGACAAACGGCATCGTCCGGCACGATTCCCACGTGCGGGAGCGACCCCGGCGGGAATAGAACCCGGTTCGCCTTGGTGGGAGTCGAGTAGTCTGACCACTACACCACCGCGGTCCCAACGGACACTGAAGAATCATCGCGTCTCCACCTAGCAAACACTCGACGCCCCTTCGCTCCACCGACGCACTACGATGCCTCCCAGAGTGGAATGTTGGTAAATCGTTTATACAGATGGTTCACAAATAAACCGACAAATTCCTGCAAGTGATTCCTCAAAATAATACTGTATTTGCAAAATATACACACAATACTATCATTGTCATAAAAGTAGATCGTGGGAGTAATGGCGCTATCAAGACGTTCATCTTGTGTTATTACACTAGACTGCGCCATTTTTGAGATAGTGGTAAACATGATGCATTTATATCTCGAAAACGGCAGTGTCTTATCTAGCATAACAACACATTTAATCGTACACTTTACATATACTCATAGAGTTCCAAGTACATTATTTCCCCCGCTATTCGCATTAAATAGGTCCACTGTCTTAAGGGAAGCGGGTTAGGTATATATGTCATGTACATAAATTTTCCCTAAGGTTTTTTATTATGAATCACTTGCCAGAGTTAGTCGGTGTAATTTGTGAAACCCTGCCATAGCTTTCTGGTTATTCACAAAGGTTGGCAAAAAGCTCAGTTTAATAAGGGAGTAATTTGGAATGCACTTAAAAATAACTTCAAAAGCCTATACTTAGAATGTGGTTGCAAAATAATTTACGGGGGAAAAAAAAATTCCCAAAGCAGTTGAGAGGGAACGAAGCTCCGATAATCCGAAATGAAAGAGTGGCATTCCTCCCACGATTAAAAGGCCTAACAGCAGTAACTTATGAAGCATGTTCTTTCATACGAAGAGTTAAAACGGTGGAGCAGCGATTTTTTGAGCAATTCTGCCATAAAGTATTAACGAATAATAGAAAAAAGTTCATCAAGTTCAATTAATCGAGTTCCATTTGCAATGTAAAAACAGCTTTGGCAAACAAGTCGAGAGTGACTTAAGATTGAATAAGGTTCGGCGTATTTTTCTTCTCTGCAGTCATAATTTAGTTTATTGACATGCTTTACCGTGTCCTACTGCATATTTTGAATAAAGGAAATCCTGAAAATGTGCCAGCGAGACACAAAGCATTGCTTTATCGCAATGGATTTCGCTATTTCTTAGTTAGGGTGATATAACTTAAGTTTCCGCCTGCATGCAGCGTTTTGCATTTTCAAGGCCTCGAAACGCGTGAACTGTATGGTCGACTCTTGCTCAGTCGTCACTTGCTTAATCGCCTCAATGCACAAGGCGCTCAACTAGAGGGCAGTATTTCCGTTGGCGAGTAGCCTAAACGTAGCTTTAAGCTCTGGCCCTATATTTTCATGGCACGCTAATAAAGAGGAAAGTGTCACAACTACAAAATACCCAACCATTTTTTAATAAAGCGTTTTCTACCAAACCTCTGCAACTCATTTCATACGCCAGGCAGGCGGAGTTCATAAGTTAATTACAGCNACTACAAAATACCCAACCATTTTTTAATAAAGCGTTTTCTACCAAACCTCTGCAACTCATTTCATACGCCAGGCAGGTGGAGTCCATAAGTTAATTAAAGAAGTAACTGGGAGGAATGAGTTGAAGGATCTTACTGCCTGGTCACTTCATCCTTCTGACATGTTACATGATACCTTGTAGTTCTGAAGGAAATTTAAAGAGACGCTGTTTATTTTCTTTTAATGTCAGTTACTTTCCCTGATCTTTCTCGAAGTTACGGAGTTGCGGCTACAATTACGCCCGGTTGTTATCGTAACTTATAGTCTGAGGACATCAACAGAGTAACTACATATGCACGAGTGTACAAGCAAGCACAAAGAGCATTTGTAATATAAGTGAATTTATAAACGTTTCGAATTAGTTAATTAGCCAAGAAAATCAGTTTAAGCCTCAACGTCTCGGCTGCTCAAATCCATGTTCTCTCACAGCATCATAAAGTCCACAATTTCAACAAAAAAAGAAACGGATAAATTACAGCAATATCCGCAATATTGGATTGGAAAGGGTTTATTAACGTCCCCCGGTGTTATACCTGAACGCTTATCAGGGGACGGCTTATGAATTAACTTATGACCTAACGTAAACTAACACCCAAGTATTACCTGGGATTCGAATACAAAACCTCCCGCACCCCAGTCCGGCGACGCACCAACTGACTGTGCCACGGGAGGTCGGCTATCCGCAAGAATGCTTATCTCAGAGAAAAAGTACTTTAACAGAATTCGGCTAAGTTTGCAAGGAATCTTCTGTGCGCATCCTGTTAATAGTGCTTTTTTATTCGGGCAGTTATTAAATTACCTAACAGAGCCCTGAGGCCTCAGTATGCGAAAATTTACGCTCCACCTGAAATGTTAATACAGCGCCAAACTGGTGAATATCCAACACCACTTTGCATGTGCTCCAAAGAACCGTGAACACCGACACACCTTTCAGTAAACTGCAAAGCAAATTATATTCATGAGCGAGATTTACAAAGTGAAAGTGCACCCAACGTACGCTCCAGCGTTTCGGAATTTGTTACCCAACCGCACTTTAAAAAAAAAAAAAGCCCACTCGGAAGACATATTTTCAGTACTACCAAAGCAACTGTCACGCAGCCATGTTTGTTTATTCACATCAAACTCAACCCAGCAGAAAATACGCATTTTTAACCGTGGACATATAAAGTATAGAAATGTTCTGATGAAGTTAGCATATTTCTTTATATGGCTGTCAACTGAAAGAAATACTGAAAATTTCAGAAATAGAAAAAATTATTTTTAAAAAAAACCTTCATACTCTAGTTGAAATACATTTAAGAACACATCGTAGGAATACACGTATCTGCCCAATGTTGGTACATGGAACATCCAAAATATTAAATGCAACACATACAGCAGACACCTTAATAAAGAGTGTAACCAGCCTAAACGTCACATATGCAGCAATTCTAGATGCATCCTGTCGTACGAATGCTGAATGCCTCTCTGGGGTGCGGTATCCCACACCCGCTGTATTTCTTGGCGTAGCTGGGCGACGGTTGTTGCTGGGGCTGGGTTGGATGTCAGGCGCCGTCCCATCATGTCCCACACATGCTCCATGGGACTGGAGTCTGGAGATCTAGCGGGTCAGGGTAGCATTCGTACATCGCGTAGAGCGCGTTGTGTTGCCCTAGCAACGTAGGGGGCTCACGTTGTCGTGCTGGAAGATTGGTTCCTACAGTATGTCAAGATATGGTCGGCAGACAGGATTGAAAACGTCACGGATGTACGACACACTGGTCATGCTCCCCTGAATGAATACCAGAGACGATCGGGATGTGTAGTTTATAGCCCTCTATTCCAAAACCCCAGGTGTGGGTCCGGTATGGCGAGTGCGAATACACGATTGATTGTTCCGCTCACCCGCACGTCTACGAACGCGAACACGGCCATCGCTTTGTCCAAGGCAGGAAGGGTTCTCATCACTGAACACCACTGCTCTCCATTCTCGTCTCCAGCACAGTCTCTTCCGGAACCACCGGAGACGTTAACGACGATGAGCAGGTGTCAGGGCATGCCAGGCGAACACGAGGACGTTGTTCGTGCAGACACATGGCAGCCACATTGGCTCTAATTATACGTGCGGTTGCTGTTCTGTCAGTCAGTGCGACCCGAAGGATCCTTGTGTCAAGGTGCTCATCAGTGCAGCGAGGTGACACTGGTGGGCCTGGGAGGCTGTGGGAACCATTACATTAGATTTTATAGGCCCCTATACATGCATCGTTTATGAGAAGTGATTCCTCTAAATAATTAATGACTTTTCCAGAAGGTGGTGTCTCCTATATTCTCCACAATCGATGGACCACACGCTAAGGAATCGCACAGCCAACTGCACTCGTGCTGTAAGACGAACTGCGATATACATGTTCTAATAGCAGCAGACTGGTGCAGGCGAGTGGTGCTCTCCCACTTACGATCAGAGTGCCCTCTGCACACGAACAGTTTCTCTTGTAAAACCCATTAGGATTGGACGATGTTTACTAGGTGTTACTCAATGCATTCCCACTAGTGTGTGTGTGTCTCTATACATATTTACAAGGCGTTTTGAATAACCTGTCAAAATTCAAACCACAACATTTATGGTCATCTAGTATTTTTAAATTTAAGTTGAATATAGGCAAACCAACGCACGGAGTTCGCAGCTCTTAGTACCTGCTTGCGCAACAAGTTGCATACCACGAAGGCGGACGGAATTGGCGCGCCATGCGGGAAATAAAATGCAAACACTTCCTGCAGCCTTTAATGCTAATCTCCCACTGTCCATGTAGTTTGACACACGTTTACTAACAAGCAACCACTAGTGGCGCCCACGTACCTCGAGTTTATGGTACCCTATGTGCAGGCGCTCTCCGCATGGCGTGCCAGTTCCGTTCGCCTTCGCTACTTGTGCACACAGGTACGTACATATAGCTGCCGGCCCCCTGCGTTGTTTAATTTAATTTGCAAAAAGGGATCACACGTATTTACGTCCTCCGAAAATGGATATCAGTATAAAAATAAGATTTTAGACATTAAATTCTTACAGATTTTTACAGTTGGGCCGCTTTAAATGAATACTTTAAATACTCTTCGGTTGCTTTAAATCAATACTTTAAATACTCTTAGGTAAAATTCCCCTGATTAAAAAAAGAAAAACTGCCCAAAATTTATTTTTTATTTCAGATAACGCTACAAAAAATTTTAAATAAATTACTTTCTTTACCGAGCTGCAAGCTGCAGCAATTTATATTGAAATTTATGTTCGAAAATTACATGTTCCAGCAGATTTAACTGCAACGCCATAATAACGTTATTTTCAATAAACACGCGAATATTATCTTTACATAGTTAACTTGCTGACGAGGGGAATAATAATAACAAAAGAAAGACTAAATCCTTTGCAGTGTTAATTACATTTGTTTACATTTCATTATGATATAATCATCGAATAAACGGGCATACACAAATGCTATTAAGAATATTTTAAAGCCAGAGACGGATATTTAAATGTACCTTTTATGATACTCAAGAGTTATATCTGTGAAATGTCTTTTGTGTCTGATATACGTTTATTTATCAGAAGATATTTATATTAACATTGCCGTAAATTTCATAATCAATCAGCATCGTATTTGATCATATCTGCGCGGGTTATGCCGTTAGTGATGATAAGCATAATGAACGCCTTTACTACAACAGCAAAACGGTAGAATATTACAAAACAACTGAACATATATAAATGTAATATATGTATTTTACGTTACCTTCAAAGTGAAGGATGAAACCAGCATCGGCACTGCCCACTTACCTGCAAAACAAACGAAACAAATGTTAACATAAGGACATAATCTGGAAGGGAAAGCATAAGAGCATAATCTGGAAGACAAAACATAAACACATAATCTGGAAGGCAAAAACAAATTCACTACTAAACAGTTCGTAGTTAAACATACACAGACAAACACAAACACAAAAACAATCTCTACATGCCCTGTGGCATATCACGTTTACGGCTAGGAGATCTGGGAAAGCCAGATCGGTATCGAGCGCTGACGCAAGGACACCAAGTCGACGTTCGTTGGATGCAAAAAAAAAAAAGACGATGCGCCAAACCCGTCCAGCACCGCTGCAGGCATGCCAAGTGCGAATCGACTCATGAACAAATATTAGCCTCCCTCCTCTTCCGACCTTTACATTACAAGCTACGATGTACACACTGCCCAATAGCTGACACTCCTTGGCCGCAAGCACCGGGCTTGTTCTGACAACTTCTGTCATAGCGTGTTTGCTCATGCTGTTGGCATATCTGACTTGCATTCGTGAAGTTAGGGATTCGATCCCGCCCGCCATTCTGGAGATGGGCTATCCCAAATAGTTTCCGATCAACATACCAGTCGAATACACGTTAAATTTGGTATAATTGATAGCAAAGATTTCAAATGTTTCCACATGACTTTGTCTCACTTACGTAGTAATTGTTGGCAGTTAATCTCTTTTCATTCCAAAAGATTTCACATTGTGACATGCACAAATCACAAAGTTATGGTTTCTGGATCACATTACCTATAAACTGAGTTGATGACGAGGTGCGAAGACGAGGAGAGAAAGGGCTTTGATTTGACAGGGAAACTGAGTTTTATCAGTCACATAAAAAGCGTCGGTGACAATTTACGAAATGCAACATGCCATATTATAATATCGATTATTTGAAAACCCGATACGTTCCATTCCGACAGTCGTTACGGCCCACTAAATAATAATCATTTTGCCATACCGACACGCTACCGGAAAGTATGTAACAGACCAATCCGCTATCGTATTTTCTTCAATAGCTTCAAAGACTGGGTCCCAGTCGCTAGACGGCCTTTCTACGCGTGGATTTCTACGTATTCGACAGTACAGTGGGTAGGCGCCGACCATGAGCCACTGGAGCGGGAAGGAAAGGGGTGCTTGACACGGAAGCCTCGTAAAAATACCGTACGGCAATAAAGACAGGAATGAACCGAGGAGACGTACTACGATAAGTGCTAGATCACGCTGCTCTGTCCACTAAACCCACGTTTCCCAGAGCGGGACTCCTTATCGTGCACAAAAAACATTAACATACTACCACGAGAACGTGCATAGATTACCCGCTACGTTGGAGCTATTTATATCGCTCCACAGGCTTTCTTTCTCCGTCACTTTTAATGTTGAAGAAATCGGGTTTGTTTGGAGAGCAAGTTGTAGGAACTCGGCTAGTAATTATTTGATCATATATATGACCAAAAAAGACATAGTTACTTTCAAGTCGTGATTATAAACGCTTTGAAATTTACAGTTGCCAAACATAGACGACTATAAAAATCAATTAACATCTAGTACATGTACTAACGAGCCAGATACAACACAACGTGTGGCCTGAGATGCGGAGCAGCTATCTACCATACTGAAGAAATTAAAACGTCTTTGCTTTTTATTTATTAAGAGGTTCCAGTATATATACAACAAGGATGAAGGCAGTTATCAGGTAGGATTTGTAACATAATTAAACAATATATGGAAGGAATCGTCAGACATAAAATAGTATTTACCATATTTTACATAAACTAATATCCATAAATTTCTGACATAATAAGCAAGTTTATTTTAATATTTTCAATTAATGTTTATCGGACTGCATTACGTTCACCTGCAGAAGTTACCAGGGAAGTGTGAATAAACCGCTCCATTGGAAGCCACTTTACTTTTACCTTAAGTGTTGATTGTAATAAAGTAATTAAGACGCCATCTGGCTTGCACTCGACCGTGGTAGAGGCAGAGAGAAATGTTTCCCTCGGCAAGCGTGTCTGTGACGCGCGTAGCTGTCACCGCAAGCCTACGGCGGGCCGAGAGCCAATATTTGCGTCCGTCGCGGAACCGTTGTGTGCGCTGGGCAAAGAGAGGGGGAGAGAGAGAAAGAGAGAGAGAGCCGTGCAAGGTGCACGCTGTTGAGACTTCATTGTTTGCGAAAATCCGGCGACGAGATTCCCTCCTTATCAGCTGGAAAAGAATGTAAACGAACCGCAGGAAAGTGCCTGATAAGCGCGCTCCTCAGACGTAATGCAACATGGTTAATTATGCCTATGTCTTCGCTGTGTGCAGCCGGCACAAAATTGAAGAGAAATGTGTAGCGGAGACCGGGACACACCCAAGAAAGAAAATGTACGATTTCTTAAAAAAAAATAAAAAAACAAAAAAAAAATTAACACTGAAGTGTTAACTCTGTTCAAGTATCAAAAATTACTTTCTGTATTTACAGCATATTTTAATTTTTGTGACCAAATGTCAGCCATATAAAGTGAAAATTAGTGATAAATAAATGTTTATAACTAAAATGAATGGAATGTGAAATTTCCAATTTTATATCTAGTGTCAAATTCCGAATGATACCTAACTAAATTTCTTGGAAATTAATTGTGCAGTAAGGTTATGAATTCATGTCATATTTTACGAAAAACTTGAAATACAAAAACGCTTTCAGTTATACCGTAATCGTGAGCTAAGTGTTGCCCTTCAAAGAGATTGCCTCGTTACATTGTTATGGCTTCTGGAACTCGTTTTTAGAGCAAGTTTTCAGACATGAATGCTTCAACGCAGTGTAAGGACGTACGACAAATGTATGCATCTCCTCCTCTTACCATGGAAACTTACTGGGTCACCACTCGAAGACACGTGATTCCTTGTTTAAGGGGTCCACCTAAATGGAGCTATTTTCGCGTTTGAAGCCGAGCAATGAGGACGACACTGCCACGAGCATCAAGTGCACCATCGCCTTACGTGCAAACCTCTGAATTGGCGTGCAGTGTTCTTGTGAGCTGCATGTATAATTACGATATTTTCAGTGGCGACCCTTCCCAGAAAATCAGCAAGGTTCAATGCAGGCTTCTCGAGTACTTTTGTTCTTATACGAACCGAATATTTTTAGATGCAGCGCTTTAAAAAAAAGCCGGCTTCAGCTCAGCGCTCCGTAAGGTGTTTCTAATGCGAGTGGTGCCTTGAAAGTAATCGAAAGGCATGGTCTGAAGTGCGTGTTCTTTCCGTAGATAAGCACATTTGGCACACGTTTAATGGTGTCATTTAAAGAAAACTGGATTTGAAACATTGCAAGGCAGTTGAAGCGCCCAGGTATAGTTCATTTCATATAAGAAGGCCACATTCTGACAGTCAGTGAGTGGCAATTAACCTATTCAAAACAAACAATGTGCCATTTACAAAATCCTGTGTCAGCTGATGGACGAACGAACAGAAATTAATATTGCGTTGGCTATTCTGAGAGCAGTGCCGACGCACATCAGACAAGCAGAAAATACGCCGATAAAAAAGAGTTCTTCGATTAATTAATACATTTTATTTTACGTGGTCATAAAACAGCCGTTTTTAGTTTTAGAAACGAAACTTCGTGATAAAATAGTAATGTATAGGTGTTCAAAATGAGATGCACAATAAAACGATCCGTATCCAAATGTAACGAAACATCGAAACCTTTTTCGCGTTTCCTGACTCTCCAACCATGTGCTGCTATCTTGTGAGGTACAGGCGTACCATCTGTTACTACACGCCCTTCCACACTATCTGTTATCCATATCCCGAACTACACCCAGAAACATATTATAGTTTTGTTGTTTAAAATAACGCATTTACGCGCATATACAAATGGTTTTATTTTCCCGCGAGCTCTGTATACTTTTTAAAGTAACATATATTTCGTCTACAGCGTTTACGAACGACCCTACACACGTCCACAAACTCCGTTTACGAATGCAGCGCCACCCAAGCAGTTCACCAATTGACACACNCAGAAACATATTATAGTTTTGTTGTTTAAAATAACGCATTTACGCGCATATACAAATGGTTTTATTTTCCCGCGAGCCCTGTATAATATTTAAAGAAACATATATTTCGTCTACAGCGTTTACGACCGACCCTACACACGTCCACAAACTCCGTTTACGAATGCAGCGCCACCAAAGCAGTTCACCAATTGACACATGTAGCAGCAACTCCTGGATGCGCTGACTCGCCGCATCAAAGCCTATACTTGACACACCAGTTCATGACAAATGGATACATAAACGAAAAGGCGCGGCGATTGTTAACTGTCAAGAATGTGGCCTTCTTATATGGTACACAGTATAGGCGGGTCCCTTAGTGAAGTGCTTTACGCATAAGAATGAGAGGACATCTAATGCGCGTGCCACTGTTGCCCTTAGAGCCTCCTCCCTTCTTCGCCACGCCTGCGGAACAGAGACCGCTAGACGTCATCGCCGCGACTCGCCGAAACCCGCGACTCCATATCAGCCATCATTGGCGGCGCCATGTATGGATCGCTCGCTCTTAGCGTTGCTCGCGCCCGCATTGACGGTTGCGTCGACGAGTTAAAACGCGAGCTACGGAAGAGCCAGTGGGAGTTGCCGATGGGGTTCGGCGCACAAAGACGCCGTTCAAGACCGCGTCAGGTGCCGAACAGCAGTCTGTCCGGGTAGACGCACGGCCGCCCTTTGTTCCGCGCGCGAGCGGGACAGTTATCGCCGACTTGGCGAGGCCCGAGGCTGATGGGCTAACTAACAAGTGCGAGTGTAAGGCGGCCATTGTTCCATCGAGAGGGCTCGCTCGTCTGTAACAATTACCACCTGTCCCGGCCTCCAAGTCACGCCTGCGCGCCCCGGTATCGCCGTCCACGCCAAAATCTACAACGAGTAATAACACTCATCGCGTCGTTACTAGCCGTGGTTAAACGAGAGCATAACCTAAGTGGCGGGTACCATATTTAAAAACTGCAGCAGCGCTTGCCTTTGTCTCGAGGATGGCGAACCACCTAGGTAACACCTTCGGGATCGAGCTCACGACCTCCAGAACGAAGGCTATACAGTCAGGCATACCAATCATGTGACGGAGCATGATCAACTGTGAAAGCGAGCCTTCGAGGGTAATTTGGTTACTCCAGTAGTAACGGTTTGCCCACGTCAAGTGGTGAAGTGTTTTGGTCGCAAAACAAAGTTATTTATCAGCCGCGCCGTTGTCAGCGGTAACCTCAAAACTTAAGTTAGAATTATCCTTGTATTTCAATAATCCTGGGAGACTAAAGTTACGTCTACGACGCACAATTGTTTCCTTCGACAGAATAGCATCTGCACGTACATTTTTGAGCCTGAATTTATTTTATACTGTAATCTAGTTCTTGCCCGTAATTACTAATTGATCAAAAGTAGGCTAACTTAACCCGCACAAAAATTCTTCTAATCAGTAAATTAATTTTCAAGCGTAAAGAAATATTGTTCTTATACATTTAAACGTGATTTGGTCAACGAAATAAAAATGATTTCCACGCCCTTTAAACATCAAAAATCGATAGTTCGAAGTACGTTTTGTGCTCATGCGCTTTCCCCCACACGTTCCTTAGCAGTAAGGTATTAAACCTGATTTCAAAGTACAGTTATGACAACTATCACCAAATCGGCTTTCGGAAATCAAATGATTTGAACAAACTATTGAAAGAACGCATGGATTTTGATTGTTCCTGCCATGTTATTACACGAAAGATACGACATAGCTGTTTACTTCATATATCGTAAGAAACTTGCCAGCTGGGAGTTATTATTTAAGAAATGAAATAGGAGGTAATAAATCTTAGGTTACAACGCGTATCAAAAAGTTACGTCGACTTTATACAAAAGGGATAGAAAAGTGTGTATAGCCTTGCAGTTGTGTAGTATGAAACTATGAGACTTAAAACGTTGATCCCATTATTTTGTGACAAAAAAAAATACACACAAAGGCTTGCTTTTCATGTATCAAACAGCTTAACAGTGCTCTAACAAAATTTATGTGACAAAAATAATTTAGACGCCCCACCCTTAGACAGCGAATACACATACCCACGTCGATGTGGACAAGTATACTTTTTGTATATATTTGTACAGAACATAGCAATTTTGATAAGTTAAGTAAATGCATTCCTAGCACAAGGTTCATACAACGTTACAATGAAATGTAGATATACGGTATGGCACGGTCAATGAGCAAATATGAAAATCTCAGAAAATTACGCAAGTTAAACAACAACAGCACTGCAATAACAAACTGAGTTTCCAGACAAGGATCACATAGAAGTGACAAATAAGGAATTTGCTGCCAGATGTAAAAGAATATAGTCCTATTTGATCACGCTGCTTAATATAATGGCCATACTATAATCTAGGGCGGTCCTATGTTACAAAATACACGGTTAAAGTTAGTTCGTGAGTATTATCTGACAAGTAAGCAACCTTAAAAACAATTGAGCATCAAGGCTTTAATACACAAATAAAAATGTCATAAGACTACAGAAACAAATTTACTGTGCTGCCGACCTAATATTACATCACCTGAATTTAACTGAGTTTTTCTCGGCAGTGCAATATTACGTCAGCAACAGTCGAAGTGTAAATTACTCAAATTAACATGATTGATTGTATACCATTTTACGCGGTGTTGTGTGAAGCAATAGGGCGATTTTAGATGGTAGTATAGAGAANACATCACCTGAATTTAACTGAGTTTTTCTCGGCAGTGCAATATTACGTCAGCAACAGTCGAAGTGTAAATTACTCAAATTAACATGATTGATTGTATACCATTTTACGTGGTGTTGTGTGAAGCAATAGGGCGATTTTAGATGGTAGTATAGAGAACGAATAACAGATGGTCATGCAATCGTGAATTAAGGCGACGAACTTCTGCCTAGTCGCAGTTGTCAGTAATACTGCACCGTACTCGGAGTGTTGGACGTGAATTTCTTCAAGCAGGCTATATATATTTTGATACTGTTGCGGCCTGTTTCAGCAATAGACAATGCCTAGCGAAGGTGAAGGGGTTGGGAAAAGGAAGGGGGATGGTGCAACTACTTTACTGTTACTGAAGCTCGCACCTGGCGGCGACAAGTACCTTCCAGGAGGTCGGAAATCGCCTGTAACTTTTGAGAAACGTCTCGATGCTGGTATAGATTATCTATGGACGTGCATGAGTACGGAATAATCCAGCAATGCATTGCCAGTGGTGTTTCTCCACCGCGGGAAGTTTTTGAGGGCGCGCATGTACGACGGTGGTTGGCNGTTGCGGCCTGTTTCAGCAATAGACAATGCCTAGCGAAGGTGAAGGGGTTGGGAAAAGGAAGGGGGATGGTGCAACTGTTACTGAAGCTCGCACCTGGCGGCGACAAGCGCCTGTAACTTTTGAGAAACGTCTCGATGCTGGTATAGATTATCTATGGACGTGCATGAGTACGGAATAATCCAGCAATGCATTGCCAGTGGTGTTTCTCCACCGCGGGAAGTTTTTGAGGGCGCGCATGTACGACGGTGGTTGGTAAGTGTTCCAGGCGATTCTCCGGCGATGACTGGCAGCGCAGCTACTGTAACCACTGTGCCCGAGGCGACTGCCGGNCAAGTGTTCCAGGCGATTCTCCGGCGATGACTGGCAGCGCAGCTACTGTAACCACTGTGCCCGAGGCGACTGCCGGGAGAGATCGGGCGGCATACTCCTGGAAGAGTGCTGCGGCATGCGTGATCCACCCAGGCGATGGAAAGGAGGTGAGCATATGTGATCAGCCATAACTAATCCGGCATTTTAAGACAACCTGGTAAGTATCTTCTTTTTGGTCTATACGGATAGTTACGTCATATGTTATGCACATAGTAAGTAATAACCATTTACTGTAGTAAACAAGTTACATCGCGTAATTCTTAGAAACGAAGATGTATTAATGTGTGGTGATCACTTGGGCACATTAATGCCCCATAAAGACGTTAAAATAAGGGTCTGTTCCTCATCTGACAAGATGTCTCTACAGCTGGCCATGCCGATCGTCAATGTGATTGTGATTTTCGTCTAGTGAAATACTTGTATATTATATTTCTGTTATTCCTGATATGTGGTTTATAATTCTAACTCAGTAATCTTTTTTTTTTGTTAACATTTATTCATACCATGGATAACTGGCTCATGTATAATGTAATATGCCTTTCGTCATTCAGTTCACAATTTGTAAATAAAATTTCGTATATCACTTTAAAAAAAAAAAAACGTAACAACCAGCAATCAGTCTGATTTCCACTACAATTTAATTCCGCAGTGCTTAATTTAATTTGGGGACCCAATTATGCTAGTAGCGTCACCATTGGACGGAGGCACGGCGGCCATCCCCAATGAACGACCTCGACAGGAATCGCAACCGAGTATCGATTCTTTGCCCTTCGCCGACGCCCACATCATAAAACTCTAAGATTCTTCTGCAAGGTGACAGCCATCCTTACTAGCTTCGGAGTCCATACAGCGTTGCTCGCGGTGCTCTGAGGTTTGCAAGCCTGTTCGCAAACCAGCGCGCACGCAGGCCTGCCTGCATCGCGAGGCGGCGTGCTGCCGTGCGCCGCGTACACGTAAGTCACTTCTCCAACGAGAATTTCAAGGCGGAACAATTCGTCATTATATGAAGGAAGAATTTCAGAAGGCGAATGCAAGACAGGGTCGGCTTGAAAAGCTAATTGTTGTAGGAGGAGGGGGTGGGGATAAGCNAAGCAGGGAGGGGCTGGGGAGAGGAATCTTTGTGTTAAGTACGCAGATTTAGACCTATAAGAGTGTAACAAATATATTTCATGAAAGTTGAACTATTTTACGGTATCCGTGCAGCAAATTTTACAAAATTACGGGCTGTTTCCTGTAAACACACTAAATGTTTAAACGGATTTGTTTTATAACAAAAATATAATATAAATAAGAGCGGTTTCACACTTTACAGTATCGTAACATGCTATACATGTTTATTAATATCCGCAACAATAAAGCTACGTGAAATTACGAAAATGTTATTGCCAAATGCCTTCAGTATTATTATAATAAATACACTGGTATAAAAAAGGCTGAAAAAGAAAATATATCTTATTTCCCGAAAACAGTTTATGTGAAGAATGGGATAGGGACAAAGCTCCAGCTGCTCAAGAGCCTCCCTTACACCCCCCCCCCCNAGAATACTCCACGTCACCAGTAGAATGAGTATAGGTACACATAATTTTTACTCAGTGACATCACAATACATTTTATTCAGGCAAATACCCTGTCACACAGACCGTCAGCCTGAGTCTTCTTCATTTGCGTGTGGGCTATACACGGTTGGTTCAGCACTTTTGAAAACCCCTATTAAAACGTCTGTTGATGCAGAGAACTAATTTTATGTCCGGAACTGTGCAAGTAGCGCTCATTCTGACCTCGGAAGCAATGCACAATGACAGATGTGCTCTATATTATTGGCAGTAGCTATTTATGAACTCAAGTCATTATCTCGACAACAAATGAGTTTCTTAGTAATGTAATGTAATTTATTGGACGGTGTTTTTACTTTACGTACAGTCGAACCATAAATTCTCTTCCTGTGCAACGTGTCTTCTATATGGGACACAGTGACTGAAAGGGTTATGGATCTGCTTTTCTTCTCATTTAGTATTATTCAATCGCCATATGTAAAACTGACATTGTCATGGGACTAAACAGTTTATTCATGAGTCATCCGAGTAAAACCACGGGAATGATACGAATGTAAATGTGTTATAAAAATGCACACGCATATTCAAACGTTTATAAAACAAGAAATACTAACGTCACTGGCGATATATTAAAAAAAGTACACTCACTATACAACGCCAAGTGTTAATGGGAACCTTCCTAGCCATATTGGATTCTTGGTTTTTATAGCTCGTTTACATTTTTTAACATTAAAAAAAATGACGACTGAACTACGAACTTGTATTTATGTCACAGTACTGATTATGCAAATGTTGGCTAAATTAATATTGTAACGTAATTATAAGTTGTCTCGTCTGTACTGCAGTGTAAGGTCGATAACTAAGAGTTGGGTATAGGGGTACTTTTATAATTCCACTTCTAACTTAATCAGAAAGAATCCTTCCTATCAGCGTATAGTAATGGGCAGTTTCTTTATTTCCAAATTTTTTTTTTGAAAGTTTTTCACTCGACCTTTACATATGAGTAGAGACCTGAAAAATTTGCTGTTTCATTTCGGGACAATTCAAAACCTCGTACGTTTGTATTGCTTATTNATATGAGTAGAGACCTGAAAAATTTGCTGTTTCATTTCGGGACAATTCAAAACCTCGTACGTTTGTATTGCTTATTCTATTGTCCCACCCGTTAGTTTACACCTCCTGGACAACTCTGAGCCAATAACAAACACACAATAAAATGCAGACCGAATCANTATATTGTCCCTCCCGTTAGTTTACACCTCCTGGACAACTCTGAGCCAATAACAAACACACAACAAAATGCAGACCGAATCACCGTCTTCCGCTAATACAACAAGCAACCAATGAACAGTGATATTTGCATTATTTTACACACGACAATGGAGTATAGCCTACAGGTCATTGAACTTGTGAATTTTTCAGATCTCTACATATGAGACGTGGACATTAGGACGGTGACACAGCGAGCTNACAGTGATGTTTGCGTTATTTTACATACGACAATGGAGTATAGCCTACACAGGTCATTGAACTTGTGAATTTTTCAGATCTCTACATATGAGACGTGGACATTAGGACGGTGACACAGCGAGCTCTCCGCTCCAGGCAAAGCCGTCCTCATTGGCTCGCTGTGCTCGCTGTGAGCCCGCGGCTCGCGAGCCTTCTCTTTGATGAGCCGCCTGGCGTGGCTACTGGCGATTCTGCGCGGCGGGTGAGGTCATGTACGTATTCTTCGTGAGAACGCGCGCACTCACCGCCGTGAGACGTCGTGCGCGGTAGCTCGCTCGTGTATGCACGTATGTGCCTTAAAAAAAAGCGCGTTCCGCTAAAAAAAAATCGTTAAAAATATCTGCCAGTGATATCGAGAACTCGGAACAAACTAAACGAAAAGCAAAATGAGTGTACTAGAAATAAAACATTTTAACACCTTCGTATGAAATTTATTTTTAATAACTGATTTTTTCTGTATGTGCATTCGTTTTTGGCTCCGGAAATATTTTGAATTTTAGCGCTCCATCAAGATTTTATTTATTTTCTGGCAATGCGTTTTAATAAAAATACTATCAGCGTAGAAATATGTATCATAGCATCATGACAGGTTATATATATTTCTAATAACAGTAATTAAAGATGACTGACTCACACCTTTCACATTATACAAGCGTATAAAACTAATATCAGAATCATTTATTTTTCCAGTAATTTAGAAGGTATATTCTGCTAGTTTGTTTTTCTAAATATAGGGCCAGGGCTTCTTCTGGAAGGGCGCTAACTTTGTAGAATGTGAGACCCGACCTAAATGTCTGGCGGCCTCGCCGAGGCACTTTATTAAGTAGTCGGTTATTTCCTCCCGTCAAAAAATATACCAGTTTGTTTACCACATTCAGCAGTACTTGATCAAATATTGTATACTCTGGTAACATGTGTGGGATTATTGTCAACATAGTTTTTATGAAATATTTCAAAATATTGTAAAATACTACAAAATCCACGGTGTGTTTATACCAGGACCACATATGGCAGACAAATAAAATTACGTCTATTTTCAATTTTGTTAATATTTATCTTTGTAGAAAATTCGTCACAGACAACGTATCTGTAGTGTCAAACGCGCTTTTTGGAAATGGCCGACATGAAAACGTAGTCGAACTGATGGTTAGTTAAGATTTCATACATTCGCACAGCGGGCTGTCAAAATAGAGTCAAGAGTCTCCTAATACAGGGCATATTAGCGTAATAACCTCCACGTGCAAGTAGAAGGAAACACTTATCTCAAACTAAAACCCCAGTTACTAACAGTTGTTAAGTTCAGCAGTTACAAGGTTGGTTTTAATCACCTCAGAAAAAAAATTAACAGTTGAAATTACATTACTTTTTGCAAGCGTGAAATAGAGCACCCACAATTAGTACAGGAAATTAGCCCCAGCTGTCAGTAATAACACGCCCGTCAAACAAAGGGAATGTTAATGAAATTACAGTAATTAACATCGTGTTAATGCTGCACATGCACAGGCGCGCCAGGATAGGGCGACAGCAGCGATGTGATAAGTCACGCGGTCCTCCTGCTATCTTATCAGGTATAGACGAGGAGAGAGGCGACCTTGGCAAGGTCACTCCGGCCGTGACGAATACCAGCACGGAGGCCCGGGGTAGAAAAAAAGAACCGCGGAGCCAGCCGGCAAGAAATCTACGCTCTTGGAGGCTGGCTTGCCTTCTTTCGACACCACCGCAGGAGTCGCACCTGGCGTTGAATTAGATTTGTTCACCTCTCCGCCGGGGGCTCGTCCAAGGACGCACGAACAACATGTCTTCGGCGCAGGAATGGAGAACATCCTGGATTTACCACCCTACCCCACCCCCCACGTCATAAAACGCCATTTCAAATTTATTATAAGAAAATCGGTTCATTTAAACCGCAGCACGTAATTTAATACGATGTTTGACTGTAGTAGTGACGCACTTTACAATTTATTCCAACAAAAGGGAAGGGAATCATAAACTCTTCACATTTGAAATTACCACCAACTCTGTATGCACGACTGTGTTTTTACAGCTTCGCCTGAATCATGCTCAAGCTATGCTTTCATTTTGAGTTAAACATATTCCTTATTCAGACAACATTTGAAAACGAGTGAAGGAAGATGCTACACAGCAACCAGTTTTTTAAAACCACAAGAATAAAGGAGTGTGTTGTCCTTACAGACGAAAGGTCTGATTACAAATGTGATGACAGCAACGTTTCCACAAATAAATTATAAACGGAGCAAAATCAATCACGCATCAATGCGGGGGAAGATACGGATAATACTAAAGATCTTAGTAAAGTTATTTTGCCTTGAAATATTACCACCAGCAAAGTTTACTCGCGTCAACATAACCTGAGTAAGATACAAAATAGCTTGGCCCCAATATGAGCCAAAACCTAAAGTGTCTGATACGGTGACAATGCAATATCGGGATGCGGATTAGTATTAGAAAATACCAACTTTCTAAATATGAATTTGTTTGCAAGGCAATTCACTTTGCACATCAACCCATACTTATAAAGTGCTATACCACACCACTGCAAAAAATTGCAAAGTCATCCAACAATCTGACTACACCTGTGTTTTGGTGAAATCGGAAATTTTGATCAAATGAAATTCAAAGCACTGCAGCTTGGTATTGTGCAGTTTCAAGGAATCCGTAAACCCACGCGGTTGCAAAACAGAAGATATAAAGGTACTCGTCTAGTGTAAGCGCATTGTAAGATGGGCAGACAAGGCTTTAAGATCTGACACATTTATTCACAGACACAAAATATCACTTTCATCTTGGAAGAAAAATGCATGCGGATCTAGGGAAGTCAAAACCAGTTTTGGAAGTTGTTGACTGACCTGCAGATGATAAAAAAACAAGCCTTAGTAGTCCACTACATACGGTCTTTGCCTCGTGAATCGTCAGGTAAGAGAAAGTCATAGACTTTGCCATACCATTTTAAACAATAAGTTATCGTATTTAGGTTTCTATAAGTTTTTATAAAATAAGTTAGATAATGTGAATGTAAGCCCATACTTAATTAGGGGGGAGGGGGTGAGGGGATACTTTATTTACAGACAAACACATAACTTACATGGTGCAAGAAATGCATTTCNATTAGGGGGGAGGGGGTGAGGGGATACTTTATTTACAGACAAACACATAACTTACATGGTGCAAGAAATGCATTTCGTTTCATACTAAAAGAGAGAGACAGACCACCTGTAACTAGACTTATACGTATCAATTTGTATCATTACAGGTTAATTAAAAAAATAGGAAACATAATTTGTGTCTCGATTTTGAAATCTTCCGCCAAAATCATACAAATATAAAAATGGAGAAAATAAGATTTCGTCTGAGTAGTTCTGACCACCAGCATTTGTGTAAGAAATTTTCTACTGAAACTTTCCAAGGCCTCGCTAGCTGGCATGCTGTATAAAAACGAATGTCTCAGGTTCGATTCTAGGACTTGGTGGGCTGGGGATTTTCTGAACGGAGATTCTCGTGCGCTTGACACGTCCATGACGTTTGCTCCAGCTCAGCTAATTTCATGCGTTCTTCAGGGTGCAGAGAAATTACAAATCTGTCCGTAGTACAGGATGATACATGAGGTAATACAGGAGTTAATAAAGGGACGCAGGCTCTGCTTGATGCCTCCCACATTCCACTCGTTCTAAGCAAGCTTCAGATGGAAACAACGTGAGTATTGACGGTTTCCGAACCAAGTATTCGGCATCTGTGTTCGTTAATACGTCGCACTGATGAGGCGAGGGAGCTGAACCGTGATGTTTCGAATCCAACCTCCGGCATTATTATGAGTACCTCGTCGGGTACCATTTGGAACCCATATTAATCATGGAGTTCCCATCTCTTTAGCATTTTGTGCATTATCTCACAACGTAAAAGAGGAATTTAAATTTTTTTCATTTTCAGAAAAGTTTAGGCAATAANAGCATTTTGTGCATTATCTCACAACGTAAAAGAGGAATTTAAATTTTTTTCATTTTCAGAAAAGTTTAGGCAATAAGAAAAGTCCTGGAAAGGGGAGGGACGGGGGGTGGCAGAAGTGAATGTAGGTGTACTTCGTTCTGGAATCGCAAATCTCATATCAGATGTGGTGGGGAATCTTGGTAGGAAAAGATACGACGGGCCGACATCTAGCAGCGGGCCCTACTTAATGGATGTTCTGGGCAGGCGGCTGAACCTGCCTGGGGGACGTAATTCGGAAATGGGTGGAGCCCCAATCGACCGAGCAATCACTGGGCTGGTGGTGATGATCCGAGCACGACTGAGCGCAAGCTGACCGTGACTTGGGCGGGCGGCGACTTTCCAGGAANGGGCGGGCGGCAACTTTCCAGGAATGCGGATTGGCGGCGGATATTTACCGTCGCCAGCCAGAAGGTTTGTTTCCACAGTGACAGCGTTTTTGTCCGTGTAAAGTAGAAAATAATACGTATAAGAAAGCCAGGAAAGAGCACAAAAACATGATAAAAACTAACATGATACGGAAGTGGGAAGAGTTTTTCATTAGAGAAAGTCAGGATAATATATGGAATATTCCAGATAAATTGATTAGAGGCAAATTTAAAAAATCCGAGAATATTGGAACAATTAAGATGAACGGAGTTTATACAAAAGATATACAGGATGCTTATAAAATCATAGGACAAACTTTGATGGGTGGTAGAGCTCACTAAAAAAACAATTATTGTACAGGAATATATGGGCGGAATTGACGCGTTGAGGCACAAACACAAACATAACACATGACTTACAAAATATTGTTTATTTACAACGTCGCCACTAAATGCCTTTTTATCGAGTCTCGATTTGTCCCTATGGGGGCATTTGAAAGCCCTCATTTACGAGACTCCAGTTGATTCCATTGAAGACCTCGTCGCTCGACTATCCTGTGCGGCTGCACGCGTGCGTGAAATACCCGGCGTATTTGAATCCGTTCGCCAATCACTCCACCGACGCTACCAAGCTTGCATTACTGTCAGTGGTAGCAATTTCGAGCAATTATTATAAACATTGCTGTAAAAAGGGATTTAGCGGTGACGTTGTAAATGAACAATGTTTTGCATGTAATGTGTTATGTTTGTGTTTGTGCCTCAACGCGTCACTTCCGCCCATACATTCCTATACAATAATTGTTTGTTTTAGTGAGCTCTGCCACCCCTCAAAGTTTGTCCCATGATTTTAGAATCATCCTGTATACGAGATTTATGTGAAGTTGATAAATATTTTGTTTCCAGATAAAGCCATCGAAGAGGATTGGGTAATGATTGAGAATGAAAAAGTTAAGATAGAAAGTACTGAAGTTAGTATGGAAGAGTTGGAAAATGCTATTGGTAATTGCGGCTTAAAGAAAGCGCCTGGTAAGGATACTATAGCAGTCGAGGTACTGAAGGAAATTTGGGAAGAGATTAAAAGGGTTGTATTAGACATCATGAACGTATGCCTTAAGGAAGGGAAGTTTCCGAATGAATGTAAAAGGGCTGATATGGTAATAATTTACAAAGGAAACAACAAAGATAAAACTAAACCAAGCTCATATAGACCTATCTGTCTTTTACCGGTTTTGGGTAAGGTTTTAGAAAGAATGATATTAAACAGGATAAATGGGAAAATATATATGGTATTAAATAAAAATCAGTTTGGATTTAGAAAGAAGAAGTCGACTGAGAACGCAAACATGAAGGTTTTCGNTATATGGTATTAAATAAAAATCAGTTTGGATTTAGAAAGAAGAAGTCGACTGAGAACGCAAACATGAAGGTTTTCGACACAGTCAAAAGCATGGATACTAGATACGTATTACTAATTATGATCGACATAACCAATGCTTTTTCGACACTAGAATGGGCAAGTATTAAAAGTGAAATTATAAGATTGGATATCGGATATAATGAGAAACAATTATTGATAGATTACTTTGGAGGTAGAACTGTAGGAATTTTTAATGGATTACTAGAATATGAAAAAGAAATGAATAGGGGCTGTCCTCAAGGCTCTGTCCTCGGACCAACAATGTGGAATATGGTATTCAACGGATTTTTAAATTTAGATAAAGATTTTGACGTTGAATGGATAGCATTGGCTGACGACTGNGGAATATGGTATTCAACGGATTTTTAAATTTAGATAAAGATTTTGACGTTGAATGGATAGCATTGGCTGACGACTGTATAATTATTCTTTGCGGGAACAGTAGAAGAGAGATTGAAAATAAAGCAAATTTTGAAATGTCTAAATTAAGTGATTGGACAAAAACCACGGGATTAAGTGTGGCAACTGATAAGACGGTCGGAATAATAGTTAAAGGGAATTTGAACTCTAGAACACCGTCTATTAAATATAATGATAGAAACATCAGAATAATAAGTCAAGCTAAATATCTCAGAGTAGTCATTGATAGCAAGTTGACTTTTGTACCACATGTTAACATGATAAATGAAAAATTAAAGGCTCTTTGTAATCGAATTTACAGAAAAATATGGCAATATATTTGTTATAAAATGAAATACACGAAAATAATCTACAATTCTCTATTTATAAATGTAATAACATATGGAATAATAGTTATAGATAAAAAAATTCAGAATAATTATATAATTAAAAAACTCAGAGCTCTACAACATTTCGTACTTATTAAAACTCATAATATGGTTTCTACGACATAATTCGCTGCAACAAATATATTGAACAAAGAACTACCAATAGAATATATTATAAACAATAGAAATATAGTAAACAAGTTAAAACATACTGAAATTTCAATGACAGTCGAGGAAAATACATATAAAGGTTTCACGGAGCACAACAATAGATGGGTCCGACGGATAGAAGATGAAGAAATATATAGTATAAAAGAAATGAACAAAATACTCTCTAAGTTAGCTATAAAGAAATGTAATTTAGAATGGTCTTCAGCTGAAGGAAATATAGGAGTTAAAAATTATATCAAAGATTTAGAAATTTGGTATAGAAGTGAAGTAATTATGAACAAGACAATGAAAGATATAATTAGTGGCCATTGCCAGTTGAAAAGTTATTTATTGAAGATAAATAAAATAGGTAATGATATGCGAAATGTTTGATAAGGAAAGAATAGCACTTAAAACGATACTAATAGGTCTTGAGGAGACATGGCCGTTGACGAGATTCAACATTTTGATATTGAGGTATACGTAGAGATAAAGAAATTTGTCGAAACAGTATACAGAATCGTTAAAACCATGAACGACGATCTTCTAGATTAGCATTAAATGGGGTAACAAGAGAAGTACTTGATGGCTGCGTCAGGCGAGGCCAGTGGGGCGCCTAGGAAACTAGGCAAGGGCCCCTGCAGCGCCATGCTTGCTGGCAAGGCTGGCGTATAACGAGGAAATAACCATGTTTGTGGAGTGGGTAATAGCTAAACAAGAAAAAATATATTATGAGAAGTTTTGATATAAAACTTTTAATATGTTGTTGGTTTTAAAATTTTAACTGCAATTTTTAATATGTTATTTTAATATCTTATCTTAATATGTTGATAAGATCTTTAAGGTCTTCTTTTCTTTTTAATATGTTGTGAATTATAATTTGTTTTGGTGTAGGAATGTTAATTGTAATTGTACTTTGTGATTTTATGGGAGGGAGCACAGGTCTGAGTGAGAGCCTCGCCGTGGCTCCCTGCGTCAACTGGCTTCGGCCAGGCTAATAGTCACTGCTGCCTCCCAGGAGATTCCCAAGAAAGCCGAACGTATTGGAATTTTAATTGCAATAATTTAAATTGTTAAATTTTATCGTTCGTAGCAACGTTTCCTTGGTAGTGAGGTACAAATAAAAGGGATTTTAATAATTTAAAATAGATTATATTAAGGAAAAGATGATGAGNCGTTCGTAGCAACGTTTCCTTGGTAGTGAGGTACAAATAAAAGGGATTTTAATAATTTAAAATAGATTATATTAAGGAAAAGATGATGAGAATGTTATTTGAGAACTGTACTACGGAAGGCCAAAAGGCTCAGAGGACAAAGTCATATTACTGTACTGTCCGTGTAAAGTGGCCAACTTTTTGTCACCACCAAAACATCTTCCAAGCAGTTTTTTTATTTATTTTTTTAGTTTACGAGTTATACTGGCACCGGGACATTTACATTAAGTTGATGGATAAANAGCAGTTTTTTTATTTATTTTTTTAGTTTACGAGTTATACTGGCACCGGGACATTTACATTAAGTTGATGGATAAACGTCTCGTTGAATGAGTGTTATTAGCGAAGGAATCACGTGCACTCAACAGCGGGGAGAGAAGCGGCCATGATATTCATCAGGCGTGATGTCGGAAAACCATGGGTAAACAAAATCAGAGATTCGGACCGGAGTCGAGCCCCTGTCCTCCTGATAGCGAGTCTAGCATATTACAACCGCACCATCTTGCTCTGTACCACGGACTGGAATATGCCTTTGGATAAACAACGGCCGTAGATTGCAACGTGAAGGGAACAATTGTAAAGCTGTTTCACAGTTGATGGGGCACATTTCAAATCAACACTTGAAGGAAAAATCTCTTCCCGCCACTGTTTATCTATTAGTCTAAACACTGTCTGGTGCAGTACAACAATTTTGGCAGCTAATTGTAGGAATTGGACTTGCTATGAAGACGGCGACATTCAAAATGACAGCCATTGAAGTAGGTTTAATTTTGTTTCATGCGCATTAGAACAACGTTTTTTACAATGCCTGTTGATCAACC
The DNA here is from genome assembly GCA_002778355.1 of Clitarchus hookeri. Classification (NCBI taxonomy): domain Eukaryota; kingdom Metazoa; phylum Arthropoda; class Insecta; order Phasmatodea; family Phasmatidae; genus Clitarchus; species Clitarchus hookeri. Next base: position 340,020 of record NQII01002013.1, on the reverse strand, counting down.
ATGAGTAACAGGCATTGACTCCAGAACGACAACGTTGAACTTGAACTGAGCAGGAAGAAAGAGGAAACATTCTTTCAAAATTGTTAGACGACTGTCTACAAGCTGTGAAACATGAGGGCTGACTCTAAATGTCACACACGAAAGCCTGAATCACGTAATGCATTATCACTTCACCTTCAAAGCCGCTGGCCTCAAATCGCACAATTCTAGTCTCTGGTTTGGCCGTCGAAAATCCTTATCCCTGAATACAAAGCCGAGGTGTCCGCGTGGATAGTACACCAGCCGCGCGCCACGATAGATGGGTTCGACCCCGACAGGCTCCCTTGAATTCTTGAATTTGGAAAACGTGGCGGACGTTGCCGTTGGCCAGTGGGTTTTTTTTCTGGGTTCTGCCGTCCCACCGCGAGGTCCAACTTCATGTCGCCCTCCAGGGTAATGGACACCTATGTGTTCCAGCTGAGTCATCTCTATGAAAGTGTTACCATACATTTCGACGCACCTCTCCACTCTCATTATCGTTATTATCCTACAGAGTACTATTTCTCCCAACGGCGAATCCACCTGCGATGACGCGACGTTGCGTCGACGCGTGCAAGGCGACACGAAAACACGAGGGCATTTCGTCATGCGCGGAGGTAGTGACAAGTGCCTAAGGTCGGCCCGGCCGGCTGTTGTGGCGCGATAGCACAGTGGACTTCGGCACGGGCGATAAGTTACAAGTAGGTAGTTGCACCCGGGCGGTCGCGGGCGGCCAGCGAAGAGTCGTCATCGCCTGCCTCCGCCCGTGCAGACGGCATGGCTGCCGCTCGCACCCTGGTCCCAGGTCACCGCTGAGACTGATAAAGTTCGCCGTATCACCTGCCCGCGTGGCCCGCCTCACGCACGTCGTGCATTCAACGTCCACGCGGAAACGGCTTCCACATTGATCGGTTACGTATCGTCAACCTCTCCCTGTTTCTATTACAAACCATGGAACACTGGGGAAACATTTCTAGTAAACTTCCTAAACTGTAATGTAAGTCTTTAGCCTACACATTGGAAGGAAAAAAATACCACATATCCGGCTGTAAATAAAATAATTTTTAGAGTCGCAATAATATAGACGGTGAAATGGCCGAAGCTCTCCAACATTAAGACTACGAATTATAGCAATTTTTTTATATTATTGCAGTTTTGAGAACTGTGACCATAATTAACGTTTTCTATTCATCAAAGCAAAACGACAAACACCAATTTTCTTTCACTTCGAAGCAGTTGATTCAGATCTAGCGTATTACTCAAGAGCCTACAGACACAGCGATGAAAAAAAAGTCTAACCGTTTCTATGANAGATCTAGCGTATTACTCAAGAGCCTACAGACACAGCGATGAAAAAAAAGTCAAACAGTGTCTATGTCGTTTTCTCGGCAGCAATGCTCCAAGTACGAAACGAAGTAGAAGTGCGTGCCAGACTTTATATACTGTTGTACCTGTAATTCGATGCCAACCTCCACCCCGTACATACAGTAGTTGTAACGCCAACTTGTACGACGGATTATAGGTTAGAATTCCGTATGTAAGTGTCGATTTTTAGTGTGATTTACACCTGGCAATGCACCGATTAGCCTCTTGACAAAAGTGTAAGCGTTAGTAAATATGTTTTTATTACTTTGTGCAATTTAAGTTACACTTCCTTTCACACATAGCAAGTCACTCAACATAAAACCAGTTCACACACAAGAAAGTGCGAGATTCACATCCAAATTTCATCGTAAACTCCTTATACATGCCAAAATGATCCGTGAACTATGCGTCCCAAGAAATCGTCCAGTACCATGCGACGATATATAACGTCGTTCTTGTAGATTATTTTACAACAGAAACATACCTCACCTAAGTAAATCAAACAAAACTTAACAGACTCATTCACGTAAAAAGCTGCGAAACTTTTGCGGTTCTGTGTCGTCAGTTAGGTTTACCCAAGCACTGGCACTAATGTCATGCAACTGGAAACACATTACGACTAAAGTCGTAAAAACACTGCAATACGAGTGAGTAAACTCACATTTCATTCCATACCTGTGCTTTAAAATGAGATTACAGAAGTCGTAAACGTGACCAGTGCAGCTTGACTCAAACGATAAACGTTTCATGTCAGCAAATGTTTCCGTCTGCGTATTTTCGTACGCTCCGTAGTCATTTATTAATTCGGTTTAATTTAGGTTGTGCAGTAATGGATGGCTTTTATTCCACAGAACCACGCATTAATAGTATAAAACTGTAAACCAATTCAGTCAAAAGGAAAAAATTCAATAAATATTAAACTTATGTTATTGCTGAAAGCTAACACAAATGCATACACATGTGCACACGCTTANGAAAAAATTCAATAAATATTAAACTTATGTTATTGCTGAAAGCTAACACAAATGCATACACATGTGCACACGCTTACATACGCACTCACACTACTGCACAAGAAAAATCATTTATATTATTAGTATTAAGCAATAACTGGGGAATAGTTAAAACATATATTTGCAGACATAACTTTTAAATGTTATGACTTAGTCTACCTTAAGTATGGCAGATCGCTTACCTACTGGTATTGTGGACGTTATACGTACTATATTGCTTTTAGCATGTCATCGGAAAGTACTATGACCAATCAGTCAGCTCGCTTCAGTTTCGTTACGAGAAAAGGATATGGCAACTGAGCGCAGATGCGGTTTAGTAAAACATGTAATTAAATATTCAATTAAATAGCACAAAATTTCGTAATTAACGATCACTTCACCACAGGCAGTATTCGAACACTGTATTTTCGAACCCCCAGGGGAAAAGTGGACGCTAAAAATATGTTGATAAACTAGATTGTCATAAATATTTTGAGGTGAAAATAGAATTGTTTCGTAATAACTGCAAAACAATTTTACTACGTCAATGCATTTGGCAGAGTATATTTAAACAAGTATTTAGAAATGGCAGCTTTCTTTCTATACTCACAAAAGTTGCCAAGCAATATTTGTTTTAATAACCATGCACGTGCGCTTCTTCAGCCACTAAATGTAAACAGAATACTAAAAATTGGTCTCATAAAAATTAAAGCATTTGTGATAACACTGATTGCGTTTATTTTTTGTATCGTAACATATGTTATCAAACTCTTTGTATATGTATTGAAACTTCTCATTTTAAGCATTCTCAAATACGCCACAACGTTTGGATACGAAAACACGTGTTATTTTTTTCATTACCAGATACATTTCAATGCGCGCTGTTAACCACACAGCCAAAGAAGTAGTTGGAAGTGTTCCGGCATCGTTTAAGATGGTATATATTAGCAAGTGTCCTTTATATAGGCAGTTCATGGTAAATTAGCTTTTTTGAGGCCCTAGTTACTTTTTACCTATCTGCCATTTTAGATCTATCCACCACCTTTCAAAATAAATATTGCCATGCAAGTATTAAACACAGTCTATATATTTCACCGGACTCGAAAGTTAACTTCCAATGCTACAATAAAATATATTTATTGACTATTATTCTGAATGAGAGGGCTTCAAAAAAAGCTTACTTGCCGTTAATAGCCTATACTCACGAGTATCTAACTTTACTACCGACACATTATTGTTGCTAATTATAGAATCCAATTTTATATTTCTGAAACACGATGGCGTGGACTGTACAGTACACATTGTTCTCCGCGTCGTATTGGATAATTTTAGCATAAAAAGCAGACAATCTGGAGCTCGACATTTGTTTAATTTATGATGCAAATAAATTTGTGAATTTAAATTAAAATAAAAACGGCTCGTCTGCAAAAAAAGCTTAGCAATCGTAGGGAAGGAAAGTTATTAAGTCATAAAAACATAAAATACTGCAAACGAACGTTAAATATCCTCCGCGTAATACTGCCAGTAAAGAGAACACTTTTACAGAGAGAATAAAAGCAAGGAGACAGGACCCTACACTTAACAAAACATACTGTCTACAGTGGTACTTAAAACCTCTATAAATGACGCTTATTTTAACAGAGGCGAACTTTAACGTGATCGTACGAAAATAAATAAAAGGTGGTGCATTCACCTCCTCAGAACCACCTTCTTTCTTGTGACAGTGAATGATTAATATTATCTGGTCCCATCTAAACACAATCGATTCGGGAACACTGGTTTGCTCTTAGTTTTTATTCACCAAAGGCAAACGTACAGCTGATATAGCAATANCACAATCGATTCGGGAACACTGGTTTGCTCTTAGTTTTTATTCACCAAAGGCAAACGTACAGCTGATATAGCAATAGATCTGAATAGCGCACTACAGAAATCCGTTTTGGAAACTTTATTACAACATGGCATTTAAATTTTGAATATAAAAATAATTGTTCTGAAACAGGTTTACACAAAAAAAATTATTTTCTTCATAGGGGTAAAATTGTACCACTAAGGTTTAGTTACTAAAATTGAACTGAAATTGTACTGTCCTGCNTTATTTTCTTCATAGGGGTAAAATTGTACCACTAAGGTTTAGTTACTAAAATTGAACTGAAATTGTACTGTCCTGCAATATTGAAGGCGTGAAACATAAATCAATTTCAAATACGTCAAATTAAGTCCACAGGGTTTGGAGGCGTACATATAAAAACTAAGAAACCCCAATTCTGGATAATGGTTTCTGCAACTTCTTGAACGAGTATTTTGCCATATAAGTGAATTTACTTTGCATAATATCTTGCTCCGCAATAACCTATAAAAATTTAGTGTCGGAAAAGGCTCGGCAAAAACACATCACACTGGTGAAATATTTACTCACAAGGTTAGAAAACACAATTAGGTACAATTGCATATTAGTTTTGCCCTATTGACTTTCATATAATTGCATAATACGATTATCCTCCATAGCATTAATTTATGTACCACATGCTCTCAAACCCTAACAGAGTTACGACTCTGTGGACACTACGATAGGGTCGACTCTCAGTTAACTAAGCAGTTTTAAAATAAACTTTTGAAAAATACAGTGGCGCTGAAACACGGAATGTATCTATATTTCTTGATGTCTAATGACGGCTATTAATAACAATTTATTCTTCTCGTACATGAATTGCAGTAATAATAGGGGTACAATTAACATACTATGTTTCTAACACTATCACGTGCCTGTCACAAGGCTGTCAAAGGCTAGTTTTGTGGCAGTGGTAATTTTTACAAGAGCTAGAAGGATAAACGTTGGGCGCTAAGAAAAAAANTGTCAAAGGCTAGTTTTGTGGCAGTGGTAATTTTTACAAGAGCTAGAAGGATAAACGTTGGGCGCTAAGAAAAAAATAGCAGGGTTTTCAAAAATTGACTTATTAACAATGAGCCATGTTTAACAAACTACCAAGGAGCAATGAATGTTTTCACTAAGAATATCAGCTATTAAATTAGTTTTATTTACAGTTATTATCATGACACAANTGTCAAAGGCTAGTTTTGTGGCAGTGGTAATTTTTACAAGAGCTAGAAGGATAAACGTTGGGCGCTAAGAAAAAAAATAGCAGGGTTTTCAAAAATTGACTTATTAACAATGAGCCATGTTTAACAAACTACAAAGGAGCAATGAATGTTTTCACTAAGAATATCAGCTATTAAATTAGTTTTATTTACAGTTATTATCATGACACAANAAAGGAGCAATGAATGTTTTCACTAAGAATATCAGCTATTAAATTAGTTTTATTTACAGTTATTATCATGACACAACCAAACATCCGCTTATGTCTCTGGGGAGGTAGGAACAGCTGCGGTACCCAGGGAGAATAAAACAGCATTTGAAATCTTTCTCGTGTTGGGTACGTCACACTAGTGTGGCGAGAAGGCCAAACAACCGCGTATCATGAATCGAAGGGACCCGCCCACGGCATGACTCACAATGCGAGCAGCAATTTGATAACCAGGTGGCTCGGAAAGCTTGCAGCCAGGAGTTCCTGTTACCTGCAGCCCGCCTGCTGGGCTTGAGGTCGACATAGAGTTGCTTGCACTGTAACACTGCACTTGACTGTACAACACGCATCGTTCACTACAAAGTAGTGCACACACTACCAAAATAGTCAGAAAAGTACGATTTATGTTGCATACGAAATAAGAAAGCGTATATTTTGTAACACTGTACAATATTATGCTAGATTCTACTTATTAAAATTTTTTAAGTGAGTGAATGTGAGTGAGGTCTGAAAGCCGATGAGGGTGAAGCGAGGTGAGTAAAAAGCAGAGCCGGAATGGAAGGGCGGGGGAAAACGGCAGATCCCTGAGAAAACCCGCCGATCAGCGGCATCGTCCAGCACAATTCCCACATGCGAAAATCCGGGAGTGACCCCACCGGGAATCGAACACGGTTCGTGTAGGAGGGAGGCGAATAGTCTAACTACCACACCATCGCAGCCACATCAATTATTTTGAAAATCATTTAATACACGTCTATTTTTAATTACAATTTAAGCGTTTTTCAATTTTGAATGCTTCAGAAGGTACATTTTGTAATGAAAGGGAAATATACAATTGCATGTAAAAAAAATATTGCTACTAATGTTAGCATTTTTNGAAGGTACATTTTGTAATGAAAGGGAAATATACAATTGCATGTAAAAAAAATATTGCTACTAATGTTAGCATTTTTTAAAATAATTTTCTGTTATTATACCCATTTCAGTTAAAAAAAAAAGATCATTTTCGTGGCTGTATTGAATTTTACAAAATCAATTAAAAATATTTGTAAACATTATTATTCTGTTATTATACACAGCCACAGTAATTATTACGATGGTCTCGCTTGAGGGTCTTTTTTTTTGTACAAAGAGTGCTTTCTGAAGCATCCAAAATGATATAAGCTTAAATTGTAATCCAAAATAAAATTATATCAATTAATTTTTTAAACATGAAAATAAGTATAGATTCTAACAAANGAAGGTACATTTTGTAATGAAAGGGAAATATACAATTGCATGTAAAAAAAATATTGCTACTAATGTTAGCATTTTTAAAAATAATTTTCTGTTATTATACCCATTTCAGTAAAAAAAAAAAAAGATCATTTTCGTGGCTGTATTGAATTTTACAAAATCAATTAAAAATATTTGTAAACATTATTATTCTGTTATTATACACAGCCACAGTAATTATTACGATGGTCTCGCTTGAGTGTCTTTTTTTTTTGTACAAAGAGTGCTTTCTGAAGCATCCAAAATGATATACGCTTAAATTGTAATCCAAAATAAAATTATATCAATTAATTTTTTAAACATGAAAATAAGTATAGATTCTAACAAANAGCTTAAATTGTAATCCAAAATAAAATTATATCAATTAATTTTTTAAACATGAAAATAAGTATAGATTCTAACAAAAGATTTCTCAGTGTTACAAAATATATACACTGTATTTTTTTCATTCGCAACCTGATTCGTACTTTTCTGAATGGTTTGGCATATTGCACTCTCTACCGACTGGCAGCTGCGAAATTTAAATAAGAAATCCCATTTAAGGAAATTTCACCTCAGTGCGTTAATTTTAAAGATAGGCGTTTAAAAAAAAATGTATTCTTTGCGAAGTTTTTAAGAGAAGTTCCCTACAGCGGTGAGGTTTCCATTATATGTGTAACCTGGTCGCAAGAAATTATTAAAATTAATGTTTTACAAAAAAAAAGTACATAATGCTTATCTACATAGAAAATATATGCTCGTGGGGATCTTCTCCTAAAAAAATTCGCTAAGAATACATTTTGTTTGAAACGCCTATCTTTAAAATTAACGTACTGAGGTGAAATTTCCTTAACATGGGATTTCCTATTAAAATTTCGCAGCTGCCAGCTGGTAGTCAGTGCCCTTAAGAAAGCAGATTAAACCATCATCATAACTGCTTACAGCTATCTATCTAGCTAGCACTTTCTTGAATTGTCACTGAAGATACCAATAGCAGCTGAGACTCGCTGCTATGCTAAGAATGCCGAAGACAGAGTGGAGCCCTCTTAATTGGAGGCGAGGTGCAACACTACCAGCAGTATTTATACCCGATTGACTAATAGAGACGACTTTGCCTCATAATGTTGAGCCAAATGAATTTGCCCAAGTAACTATGATAAAGACGAATATTATCAACAACGAAACGTTGGCAGAAATTACCATTTCGACATAGCTCAAACGAAGAAGTTATAAAGTCGTGAAAGCTTACGTTCCTCAAAAAAAATTCGTAATTACTAGAGCTAGTGATATCAATCGATCCATGACATAAAAACATGTACTGCTTATTTCAAAAGTCGCCAAAGACTAGCTGGCTCTACCTGACATGGGAAGGGTCGCATTTGGTTTATATTTTAAGTTTTCAAAGAATGTAGGTATCTGTCGTTAACACAACAGCAAAACACTACGGCAGGAATCCGATGCTACCTATCAAATACAATGTTCACTGTAAATTAATAACTTATCATGCTACTTTGTTATTAACAAAATTATATGACTTTTTACCCCCATATAATATCTGCAACACTTTTTTTTTGCAATACCTCACGGAAATTTTTTACAACTATTATCCTATGTTTTTTTATTAACATACAAAAAAATATTACTATGTGTTCGAGGGAGAAATACTTAAAAATATAAATTATTCTGGAGCCAAGACATGACAAGAAACATGAATTTCTCTTTGTGAGAAAGTCGGGTCAATTCGATATTGGGAAACGTATGACGATCGCGATGCTTTACAATAACTAGTCAACAAACCACTTCATCCGTCCGACAATGCATTCTTTGTAACATCTACCTGCTTTTCGCAACTTCCCGAGCATACAATACATAGTGTATTCCAAACTTATCTCCCTGGTAATTGAATTAGTCTGATAACGCACCTCTGAAAATTCCCCTCATTTGTATCAGCTCAGGCTGACGTGAGCAGCAATGATCTCTGAAACATGAACTACATTTTCTTTAATGTTTTTTTTTTTAAATATCATTCTGAGTGAAATGATACGTTTACAAAAATATTTCCTGATATTATATTTTAAACATTAAAAAAAAGTTGTAACGACTCCAGATCAGTGCAATAAGTGAAAAGCGCTCCACTATAATTCAGCGGTAGCTAACTGAATATTTATGTGACTGAATTTCAACGTTTTATAGTGACCTACGCTGTATTTCAGTGAATACTCCCACTCTGAAGGAACGATTCCCAGTTCATTTAACTGATTTCGACCGTGGTAGTAATAGAAGATAGAGTATGCCTGCTGCATATAACCCGTATCTTTGTACTACAGTGGACTGTTTTTTTTTGCCAAGAATAACATAAACTGGATTCAGGCCTAGAATCCCGTACTGAAGCGAAAGCTTCGAAATATTTGTACGCTTCTTCTGACCAAGTTTTAACGCAACTAGAATATGTTCGAATTATTTGAAATGTTTTATTTATTTAAATGCATGGTTCTGTTTATAAAACCAACATAACCAAACGTCTTCATTACCGTTGGAGGTAATCATTTATCACGTAACATTCAATGGATAATCTTCAACTGGTTGATGCCAATGATTCATATTTACAGCATGCACATTTTGTGCGTAGTCATTTTGTAAGAAGGCCAGCTATCAAGCGGTAGATGCTAAACAAACTCCATTGCTCCCAACGTTGTGTTTTTTTTTTTTCTCAAAGAGACAGCGTTAAATCTCTGTATCAAACAAAAAATCTGTGAAACAATAATCGGTTATAAGTTATGAATATTATAACAGAAACTTTACTGCACATCGTTAGAGAAAAGGAAATCACAGGATAGTGTCTTGTACAGCAAGGAATCTTTTCGGAAATGTCCGCCGTGTGTGAACACAAAATTGCTGCCTGCTTAAATTGTCCATGCGTAGACTGAGCATCGATAAAGGCAGTACGAATTGAAGAGAGCATTCTATACTTATGTAAACACTACGAACACGAAAGAGTATAAAAACCTTCTTATATTCTGTACCATATAAGAAGGCCACTTTTTGACAGCTCGGCGAAAGTAGCGCCACTGTTTACATCTGACTACGTATCCTTCCACCATCAGCTGGTCCGTCAAGTCGGGGCTGTATTTTTTATCAACACGCTGTCAGATAATCCACTTCTCATTGTACTGTAATGGTAAACAAATTTTAAGATATTTTTTAAGACTGACATCTGTCTAAAAAAAATAATAAGTAGGTTATAAAAGTAAAAATATGAAATGTTGCAAAAAATTTAATATTTACTAACTCTTTTTTAATTTGTCCGAGATATTGAATTTGGGTTAACATTTGCGAGACGGTCTGTTGTATCTATTATCACACTTTGGATGTTATAGCTAATATATTCGAGTTGGAAATATGTGACGTGGAATAACGTCAGAATTGCTTAAAAACTATTCACGCGTGTCTCACTTTCTACGGAAGCAAGGAGATGGGTTTCGAGAGAACAATATAATTTACTTAGACGAACGATTACCGGCCGAATATAAATTACTTGTACTCCAAATCGTTGTACATGAAATATACGTTACTTTAAAAATTGTGCAGAGCTCGTGGAAAAATATAACTATTGGCATCTGTTTGTAAATTCGTTATATATCGCGTAGGAGAGCGGTTCATTTCTGGCTGGTAATACCTCGCAAAATATCCGACAGATAGCACGCACAGCACGTCACGGCGAAGTTCGAGCAACCCTTTTTTTGGTCAACAGATAGCGTATTTTTTAAAGTTGATAGTTCTTATATTACGGGGTGGAAATATATTTAAAATTCGTGTAGTTTCGTCAAATTATTAGAAAAAAATCATTCAACATTATTATGCAATATTTATGTATGCTTTTGGAATTAATATCAAATATGTGTTGAAAGCGAGGTTGGAGATGGATGATACGACGTGAAAAAGCTTTCTGAAGTTAGCACAACTTCAGAAAACTTTTCCACCTCGTATTTTTCTATTGTACATTTCATTTCGAACACCTATTCATAACTACATTATCACGAAGTTTAGTTTTTAACACTAACAACCATTGTTTTGTGACCTTGTAAAATAAAACGTATAAATAAATCTAAGAACTCTTTCTTATCCGCGTATTTTCTGCTTTTCTGATGTGCATCGGCAGTGCACTCAGAATAGCCAACGTAATTTTAACTTTTGTTCGTTCGTGCATCAGCTGATACAGGATTTTGTAAATGGCACTTTGTTTGTTTCGTATACATTAAATTGCCACTCACTGACTGTCAGAAAGTGGCCTTCTTATACGGTATGGACCGTACCCTCTATCCATACACATTACCTTGTCACTACTACGAATGACTTCCAGATGCCGTTCGGGCCAAGCTGTCGGCGTCTGTCAAACAAGTTTAACGTCGCGAGTAGTGTGCCAAGTTTTGCCAAGTGCCGTTTCAAGAGGTCGTAAAAGACGAGACTGGTGGTAGCAAACTCTCATATAAACCTGACCCAGTTCGCGGTAAATAAATTGTCTGAACCTCCTGTAAACACGAGAGCCGCACTTGCAGTAAAAAAGGTACCACACAGAGTACAAAACTCATGGTTTTCACCATAAACTGTACTGTTACAGACATTTCCCCCTCCGCGAGGACTGTAAGGCTATGAACTCGGCGCACCGCCTTACTCTGGCCTAAATAAAACGAATAAATACACCTACACCTCACAAAAAGTTTGGAATATTGTGCGATAAGGCAGTTGAGTGGTAGAAGTTATGTAGTTCATTTGTGATCAACAGAGAGCGCACGAACGCATTGAACATGCCTAGAACAAGTTGAAAACAGCAGTTTATAATCGTCGACAACCTCCAGAAATACTTCCAGATCTCATAACAGCTGCCCAGATGGAATGGATCCTTCTTCCGGTAGATGGCATCAACAAATTGATGACAAGCACGCCACGGTGTGTTAGGGACCTGTACAATGCACATGGAGGCCATACATGGTATTAAGCTGCAGTGGGAAGAAAGAAACCCTCCCTAGCCAAGAGACACCATTACGTTAATTTTGCTGTACTTTTGTGTTCATTTGTCTGTAATATTGGACATGTGTTTTTTGTTAGAAAATCTTTGAACTTCACGTTTTGTATCGGTACCGTTGGTAACGTCTGATTGCTATGCTTTCTTTTCTATATATATATATATATATACACATTTTTTTGCTTTCTTTATGTATACTCCAAACTTTTGACCTCTCCTTGCCCAGGACTCGAACCTAACACCTTTCGCATCGACTGCCGGTTCGCAACAAATTATGTGACTGACTAAGCACGATTTTAACACTCTAGTCTGCTTGTGCAGTTCAAGTACAACACTCGTGCTGTTGGACATACGGCTAGGGCGGGATGGACGGTGGTAGTTGTTTGGGGGGAGGGGAGAGTAGGGGGGGTTAACTTATTTTCTGATAGCATTTTATCTTCGTGAACGTGACCAAATTGATGGCTATGTAAACGCGAAGATAAACGAAGATGCTTTTGTCCCACCGACGAAATGTAAACGAGGCTAGGTAGTCGATACTTAAGAGAATACTACAGATAAATTCTAAATTTCTTTTCGACACAAAAATGCCATTTTCCAATTTATTTTATAAAGTCTTCAGTTTCTGATTTACTTGTGCTTTACGTAGTACATCACCAAGACAGAAGAAATAGTGCCGGACGATGCCACTGGTTGGCGGGATTTCTCGGGGATCTTCCGTTTACCTCGCCCTTGCATTCCGGCGCTGCTCCATGGTCATCTCACTTCACCCTCATTGGGTGTCAAGACTTCGCTGTTAAGAGACATCCAAACCTTTACACACACGCCAACACAGAAGTATATTTTCAGTGGCATTGTTGTTTTATAATTCACTATGTGCCAAAGAATTCATAATTTTATAATTTTTGTGTCACAGTGAAAAGGCATTAGCCACAAACATTATAATAAGCTAGTTTTATTTTAAGACATATCTTACAAAGTTTATTGTATAGAATAATAATAATAAAAAAAAAAGCAAATCGAAAATATGCGAAATCTTTCAATTCGAATTTTAGAGAAGAAGACAGAAAGAGAAAGAGAGAAAGAAAGAGAGAGAGAGAGGAAGCGAAAATATGCGAATAATTTCAGAGTATGAGTTCTAATGACTTAACTTATTAAAAGCACAACAAACATTTCAGTTCAACTTTTAGAGAGAAAGACAGAGGGAAAGAGATAGAGAGGGAGAGATAGAGAATCTTAGAGGAAGCGTAGATGAATAAAAACCGGCATATGGATAAAAAGTTCCGTCTTTATGGTTATTTTTTTCTGGTGTAAATTTGTGATTAGCCAGATTGTACTGGAGAAAGCGAGAAAAAAGTTGCGCTGGAAATCTTTCGGTAAGTGTAAGACAAATGGCGCACCCCAGAACTCGTCGCGGAAAACGATGATAGTGCCATCATACGCTGGCCTTCGGATTTTTCCTGGTTGTAACCAAACGATCGCATGGTTGGCGGTGAAAAGAAGTATATTTTTAGTGGGAATAAATGCATAAAACAGTTGACCTGCATGTAAATGCAGAAAGAAAATACAGTGTCTGTTGTGATCATACATATGTATGGAATTGCCCGTAGTAAGTTATCGACGCTTGAATATTTTTACATCAACGATAACTACGTTCGCCAATAAACTAAAACTGTTTGATTGGCAGGAGTATGAACATATATTTTGGCTCTTCTCAGCTGCCTTCTTTCGGCGATGGGTAGAAATCACATTTCACACCTGTCGTGAAAAATGGGTGTGTGAGAAATACTATATTGTTACGTGTGGACTCCCGCACTGGGCGCGGGCGCCGAGTTACGTGATTATGCGCTTTCCCGGCGCTGTAGGGCGTGGGTCATCTCAACCCTCCACTCCCCCATGCAGACCTTCAAGCTGCTCCGTCGCCCAGTGGCCGGGAGAATGATTTGCAGCCTACCTAACTGGTGTCACAGCTCCTCTTTCCCCCTGCCGGAGGAGTCAACGACTTGAGAGAATGAGCAAGAATTTTCTAGTAATCTCCGTACTCTATAAATAATATATATAGTCCTCAGCCAGAGAACTGCCAATTTTTATAGCCATCTGGCTGAAGTTCGGAAGTCGGGTAAAGCCTATTGCAGCGAGGGACATCAGCGGAGAGGACGGATGACGGCAGACGAACGAGTGTGTGTGGTGTGAATGGACGAGAACCATGCTCTCTAGAACATTCCGGGCTGATGGAATCTGAACTGAATTAAAGGGGGACTTAATGAACGCTTGATATGGATTTTGTTGTAAATATTGGGACTGTCAAGTATGGACATATAATTGATAAAATAATTCAATAAGTGTTGATATATTGTTCATAGGAACTGAAATTAGTTATTTGATTGCATTAATTTCTGTGAGTCGATGGACGATTATGTAAATATTAGTTGTAAATGTAAATAGAAAGTGAAAGCAATTGAATGAGATATCAAGTTGCAAGCATTTTTGTAGTGTTTGTAAATAAATTAAGAAATTGTTTTCAATATTTATTTAATTAAGACTTCTATCCCCAAAAGAATTTGGCTAAGTCCACTGACCTCTTGAGGAACTGTAACAATATTGAAGTGAAATCAACATTTTGAACCTCCTATATAAATGAAGTGAAGTATAAATATTTGAATATTAAGAACTTCTATATTATTTGTGTCTAGTCATGGCCAGTATGACCGCATCACTCTACTAACTATCATCAGTAAAACTGGTGTCTCAAATATCAACTGAAGTTTAAGTTATAAATGTCGTGTTTTCCGCACTTAACTACGTTGCGAGCTGGGCCACTAAATGCAGCAGTTTTTCTAGCAGATTAATCGCCATCTTCCACTTCAACTTCTTGGGCCACTTGCCAGGGCAGGCAACTAGCCGCAGTTTACAAGTCTGATTTCAATAAACTGGCTGTGATCCACGGAGCGAGAGACTGGATGATGACAGCGACAATATTTTAGACGACTAAACAAGTTCAAGCAAAATTCTTGGCCAGCTAAGGAAGAGCAATCAGCGCACATAACAACTGTTGGCAATATTTACATTTTGTCTGGAAGCCTTCTTCTTGAAGAGACCTGCTTACAAAGCATAACCTGAGCGTAATCTCGCAATAAATAAACTACTTCTGCTTTTAAATTCAGATAAGCCTTGTCACTTGAGCTCGAAAAATCTCCCTCGGAATTACTTTAAGGCAATAAAAAATTATTACAAAAGATAATACATATACCAGCCTGCAGATACGCTTTTTCAGAGTAACGAAGGGCGTGGCTGTGAATGCAGAAAACCTCACAAGATCGCAAGAATTATGTAAGGTATTTTTTTTTACCCATACATAATCTAGAATCATTGCATAATCGTAGTGTACGGCCGTGGCATTTATTACTGCCGTGGTCGGTCACCAAGGCCGTTTGTCTTCAGCGCATTATGATTATGCCGTTTGGCTAAGCGAGGTGGGCTATCGCGTTGTAGCGCAGTACACTACGGTGGGATGAACATTACTGTGTTTGGTTGTACATACTGTAAACAGCTTCGTTTAATACAAAAAGAAACTTGAGGCGGGATCGGGGTCGAACCAACTACAAGTGTACCCGAGACCTACGCCTTAGCAACCTCGGCTAAATTAACTACTAGTAATGTGGCGACGTTTTCAAATATTTATATTTAAAATACTGGACAACGTGCGAAAATAAATCTTTTAAATTTTAGTACTTTCCATTTAAGTTTCCTGATGAATTTTGGGATGGTTATACCGTTATCAAGCATCAATAAATGCACAAACGAAGACTGTTACAATTCTAATTGTCACAAAAAATACAAACATACTCTCGAGCTGTATTTTCGAACGAAGACAATCAAATGAGAAACCAAACAAATATATACAGGTGATTTAACCAAATAGTTTGTTGACAGTCTAATTCCTTTCGGCCCATCACAGAGGTATGTTTAATTTAATCGTGTATTTTGGTAGATGAACAAAACTAATTTGTTGTTTTCCAAGTTATGTGTGCTGAACCAAATATTTTGTTAGGGCAACTAAATATATTTTTGGCACTATACAAACAAATATTTTGTGACTTTTCTCTCAGTAGGGAGGGGCACTGCAACGTCTGCGCACGCGCATTAAGAATAAGTACCTACGATCGCCGAGCGAACAAACAAATGTTAGCAATACGACCATGTTATTTCTACGTTCTCAATATTTTTGGCGCCGTGGTGGCTTGAGCGGCTAGACTGCTCGCCTCCCATCAAGGCAAACCGGGCTCAATCCCCTGCCGGGTCACCCCGGAATTTATGCAAGTGGGAATCGTGCCGGACGATGCCGCTAGTCAGCGGGTTTTCTCGGGAATGTACCGTATCCTCCGCCCTTGCATTCCGGCGCTGCTCCATTCTTATCTAATTTCACCCTCACTGGCTCTCAAGACCTCGTTGTTAAGAGCCGCCCGAATCTCTCAACTCAACTCAATATTTTTCGTTCATCAACGAAGTATATTATCTGGAAAAATGGGCACGTAAAAATGGTTTCACGAGACGTTTTCGTGTATAAGTTTTGAAATATATATATATATATATATATATATATATATATATATATATATACATGATTGTATCTCCGGAAATTGTTGAATGGATACAACGATGTTAACCTAACTTGAGAGATACTGAAAAATTACGAAAACGATATCACAACTACTAATTTCAGCTACATAACAATTCAGATGTTACTACATTTTCTCTAGCCAAGTCGTCGATAAGATCTCCAAAGATCGCAAAAAAAAATTAAATCCTATAATCCGTTTTAAATACAGCGTATTCCAAATACTCAACCAAAACAGGGTTTTTATAGGCCAAAAGTTTCAGAATCGAAGCCTTCACATTTTATAAATTATGGTTTAAAAAAGAGAGAGAGAACTGCAACTGAATTCTTGAAGAAGCATAACATGAGTAGGATAAATGTGAATTCGACGGTCGACAGATAACTTCGGTTGTAAGTTTATTACAAAAATAAAGATAATTTTGAATAGATGCACAGAGAGCTACAAGGTTTTCAGTTTGATCTGAACCGGTAATCTACTGAAAAAATTACTGACAGCTTTTGATATTGAACATAAAGATGCGGTATACAGTCTAAATAAACAGATATATGGAATCACCTCAAAAACTTTATAATTTATAAAATTGTTACGTGGACATTATCAGGGTCGCCACTATTATTGTGGACTAACTTTTGTGAGGCATAATCATGATTGGGCTTTTAATGACGGATTATGTAGTACTTAAAATGTCAAAATTAACAATAAATGCTGCATAACATTATTATCATAAACCCCTCCCAATAAACGGAATTTGTGACACACTTTCAAAACAAAATCTGCAGTAACTGGAAGGTAGACAACCAGTTCAATATTTGAAATCGCACGGTTGCGGCATTCAGGGACAGCATGTCATAAGGCATGTGTATCGTCTTGACAGATAAATGCTTGAATTTAGATTAAAACTGCAGATAAAACTTTTCTTGTCTACATTCTAATGGAGATTTGCGAGTGCCAAACAAATTCCGTCATTAAATTCAGTCCTTGGACAAACACGATGTCACCACCTTGATTTTGCTGGTAAATGCACTACACCCAACAAAGTTATTTCTCTGTCAACAAAAAGAGTCACTTCTGTGGGAGGCCACCAACCTTACCGTTTGCAAGACAACTTTTTACAAATATTTTAAGGCTTCATTTGGCAGCCTGGGCGTTCAGGCACTGCAATGGGTGGCCGCTGGTTGCAGCGTTGCCCATATACTGCTGTAATGTGTAATAAGTCCTGAGCTTCCACCACATTTTGATTACGTTAAAGAAGGCGCATGTATTAACTCGACATTACAGAATGTTTCTCAAGACCCGAAGTTTCAGACACTCAACTCATGTGCGGGAGAAATGAGCTGAATTTCTGTTATTCTAAATCGATCGCCGATTCCTTATTTACACAAATCTGCAAAATGAAAAACAATCCTACGGATGGTGATTATGTCATTGCATGGAATAGAGTATTCCCGTTACTTTTTCTTCTTTGCTATTTCTTAATACCTCTTTCCTGGAAATATATAATTAAAAGCACTAATTTCTTCTCTTTAGTCCAGTTTATTTCGACCGCTATGCCTTCCTGTTTTCCTGCAAGTGTTACGTCTTAATGAAGTTTATTTGCAGAGTTTGTACACTTCTGACAATTTCCTGCGCATGCGGTTCGTACTATCTACCACCACACGCTATTACTTCCTGGTCATCTGCAAAAAGTAGTTAATACAAGTTCAAACCTTCGTTCTCCAATTTCCCACAATCGATTAGTATCAATTTTTTCAAGCTTCTCTTACGGCTATACCCGGTTATACCTAAACCTGAATGAGTGATATCTTAAAGTAAAATATTAGTTACTGAAAGTAAATTAGTACGTCGCTACCAACTGGCAAACAAATCGAATGAGGTGGAGTCAAGGCCTTGGTGTGGTGGGACAGAATCAGTGGAGTTCCGCCACTGTAATACTCTATAAGCTGCCGCCGATTTCCAGTGCAGCAAGTTATCTACTTTCACTAGCCAAAGCATGTGGGAAACGTGGCGGACGTTGCCGTTGACCGGCGGGTTTTCTCGGAGCTCTTATGTTTCCTCCGCTCTAGCATTCAGCCGCTACTCCATCTTCACTTCGTTTCACCCACACTGGCACTCAAGACCTAGACCTCTCAACAACAATTAACTGGAGCAATTTTAATTATTTAATAACTGTAACACGTATTTTCAACCCCTAGTTAGTTCCGAGACTTTCAGGAACTTCCACGTCATGGAGTAGTGGGACTACGATGGTGCAGTAGTTAGACTACTAGTCTCCCACTTAGGCGAACCGGGTTCGATTCCCGGCTGGGTCGCCCCCGGATTTTCGCATGTGAGAATCGTGCCGGACGATACTGCTGGTCGGCGGTATTCTCGGAGATCTCCCGTTTCCCCCGCCTTTTCATTCCGGCGCTGCTCCGTACTCACCTCGCTTCGCCCTCATCGACTCTCAAGACCTCGATGTTAAGAGCCGTTCAAATCTCTTCACTCACTCATATGGTGTAGTGGCCATACTTCAACCGCTCTCCACCAACACATCCCACGGTAAACTGGGTTCGATTCCCGGCGGGTTTAAGCCCTGATTTCTACATGCGGTAAACGTGGCGGACGTTGCCGTTGTGCCGGTAGCTTGCCGGCACATGGAAACAGTACGCCGTCTCTACTTCCTTCAGTGGAAAACTCCCCAAAAACAGAGGGAGTCCCCCCCCCCCCCNCCCCCCCCTCCGATCGGTGGTCAAAGTGGCAAGTAGAAGGGTCTGCGAAAGCAACGTACATCAATTAGGCTACCATTCTTCGCATTATATTTTGGAGTAAGAGTAACTTCTGACTTCTTTTATAAGCTCTTCCAAAAATATGACAATACAGTAATAAATGAGCATGGTGGTCACTTAGCCACAAAAATATAATAAAAAATAAAAAAGATTTTTACATAAAACCTATCAAATCCAAATTAAAATTGCTTCATGATACAATGTTAAATGTTGCATTAAAAAGATCGGAGGTAAAATACCTATCTCTAATTATGACATTTAAAACAGCCCTTCCCCCCATCAGAACAGAGTTCCGTGCCTTTTGAGTTCCTCTCTGCTTCCCTCTGGCACAAGGCAGAAAGCCAGCCCTTTTATTTATTCCGCGTCGTTCTCTGGAACAATCTCCAAAGGTCAGGAAATGTAGAAGGCGCCCCACAGTGACGTCAGATAAGGCACGCATGCTCAGAGAAAATCCAGTATACAGGGGGGAGGAGGAGGAGGGAGCGATCCGAAGACAGGGCGAACAAGCCGACCATAGACCAGTATTGTACCGTTGCTCGCTGAAGCAGCAGTTAAACGGGGCACCACGCACCTTGGTAAGGTTCACGTCCCCGACGTCGCCAGCGACTCCCACGTAGTTTCTGCAAACCCGCAATCGTAGGACGTTTTTTCTTTCTTTGAACAGCTGCTCGTTTTTCGATGTGACACAGTCACGCCGTTTTTGGAAGGGAATTCTAGGGATGCTCCCATTTCCCCATAACTCCAATACATTGCTGCTACCTTTTCCACCTCAGTGTATTCCCATCGGCGCAGAAATATTTAACTCGCCCAACCTTAGTTCTGTTACGATTATACGGTTATATCCGGGTCATGATTACTGCAATTTATATTCAAGGGCAGGAGCTACTCCCGGCCCTTCCCGAGGTCAATCGTTTTCCTGGGCTGGCCGGCGGGCCCGCGCGGTGGAATAAGCTGTGACGCAAGAGCTCTCCCCAGAGAGCTGCGCAAGACAGTGGCGGCCACGGCCCACGGCTGTGTATGGACGGCCGTGTAGCAGTCCATCACCTTAACGAGTTTCTGTCATGTTCATTCGCCACCACACTCCCGAGCAGAGGCATCATCCCCCGCCGGCTCTCGAATTCCGTTTGCTCCAGCCACTCCGATGTGAACACGGAGCCCCGTTCTCTCGCTACTTACTTGCGTGGCGCTCGTGCCAGAGGTCTTCATTCTGACCGTACCCGCATTCCCTACAAGTATGCATCTTTATACATCTACGCATCAAAGGTAAAGGGCACTATGTATATTTAAAAAAACCGAGGTTTTTAAATTGTCTTATTGTATTTTTCGCGTTATTTCCGGGTTGCAAAGCACTATATACTATGCGGAATAATAAGCGATTCAGCCAGTAGGAAAGGGCAATATGTGCCATCATGGTATCGGGGTAAACAGCACTCCTGTAAATGTTCATATTTTTTTGCATAGTGAGCTTTACCTCCTATTAACAGATATTTATCATAGCTTGTGACGTCACTAAGCTCGTGCTAGCATTGTTCGGAAGTATACAGATTTTCTCCGAACTTAAATGCGGTGTGTAATAAGTAATATTTTTCCACCAGATCCTACAACGAATTGTATACAGATAAACTGAAAATGGGGGAGGTTATATGTAAACTACTACATATAAGGATAAAGCAAAGACAATTTATACCTCAAAATTACTTAGTAATGTTTCGGAACATAGTCTTGGACACGCGCGCGGGGATCTCCGACTACTGTAATTGCACGGCCTACTCGCGGAGGCACACGTTACACATTCTACTTTTTCCCCGTGTCTACATCAAAATATATTTTGATAATTTATTTAAACGGCGATCAAAGAATCAAAACGTAAGACTTATACCGGAATAAACTACTGTGAATAAAACGCGTTAGACTGCCGGAGGCTCATTTCGCTTCCATCATGCGCGGCTATCAGTCGATCTCGACGGTTGAACATCGCGATAGACACTATGATAAAAAAAACGCCAAAATAATGTTGTTAAAGATAAAGAAAGGATTTTACACTTCAAGGAGTTATTGCGTGGCATTTGCATATTGTGTTCCCGAGGCGCTTGAGTTTTTTTTTTGCGAGGTGGGAGAACCGTCTTGCGGAGGGGACACGACAGCCAGGCGACATCTCGACGTGATCGGGTGGGAGGTAAGGATTCGACGTAGACGTTTGGAGGGGTGGGAGGAGCAAACCAGTATGTCCCGAGTCGTACCATGATGGAGGGGGGAGGAATGGAAGGAGAGTCGTCGTCGTGCGGAATGCCGCGTGTGCGACGACGTCTGCTGAACCCGGTTGACACCGGCCCTCGTCGTCGCAAGAAGTGGTCCTGCCGGCCAGCGGTCGTCGCNGGCGGCTGGTTCCATAGAGCCGTCCCTTCCACACGGCCATTCCTTCGCCGTCGTCGTCGTCCATTACAGAAAAAAACGAAGTATTTTCCACCTTCTCACGTCGTACTCTCACATCAAAGGCGCGGAAGCTGCAGAACGGAGGCTGAGATAAGGGGTGAGTGTTCCCAAGGAGACTTCGGGTACTGTCTACATAAACATTCACAATTTATTATATTTTTTTATTTTACTTCATGCAAGGTAAAAAGCGCTCATCTATAAGATATAAAAAAANACATTCACAATTTATTATATTTTTTTATTTTACTTCATGCAAGGTAAAAAGCGCTCATCTATAAGATATAAAAAAATACAGACATACAGGAACATCCGAGGAGGATCTTATCGCACGGATCCACGCTGCGGATGGAATACTTAGCACACAACCAGGCTTCTTTGACCATGTGCGCCGATCTCTGCACCGCCGATGCACACTTTGTAATGCATTTGGAGCTCGATAATTAGAACTTGTTNAGACAGACATACAGTAACATCCGAGGAGGATCTTATCGCACGAACCCACGCTGCGGATGAAATACTTAGCACACAACCAGGCTTCTGTGACCATGTGCGCCGATCTCTGCACCGCCGATGCACACTTTGTAATGCATTCGGAGCTCGATAATTAGAACTTGTTTTGTAATCCATGATAGCATGCTCTTGTTGGATTCGTGGAAGTGTCTTGCTGAATAAATTTGTAGTTGACCGCACATCCTATGTCCGCAGTGCTGTAATAATCTGGCACTCCATAGCGGCAAAACAAAGCATCGCCGAACATGGATACCCTGTCGTAAAATGTTCAGTTGGTCGTCCCGTATCGCATAATGCGCGTTGTCGGTGTTTTTGAAACGTATTCTATAACTGTCATGTTTTCAATGGTATGAAATAAAAATTAATAAATAGGAACAACTATCAAAATGGCCAGGAAAACAAAACAGTACTCATGTTAGTTACCCACTGAACCGTTCTGTCCTTTTTATCTAATTCGGAATATAGTCGCTGCGAGCAAAATTCCACCAGTATGGTCAATATGCAGGTTATGTATCAATTAGACCGGTAAACTTCGGCAGTTTAATAACGAACAAAAGAAGTTGAAAACACATATATGGTCTAAAACAGGAATGGATCCTAAGGGCGATACACATCTATGAAATTGGACCTGTAACACTAGCTTATTGCAAATATAGGAGAAAATATTTCAGATGGAACATGAGTGCGCATAATGGGTAGCTGAACAAAGATCTGCAAACACTATAACACCGGTAGCTGCTAGAAAATTATCTAATGTAAATAATTACTGTTACTACCCTTATTCCGAACTAACCTCCATGATGCGGTAGCATATTTGGGACTGAAATGATGGATTATTAATCCGCATGTCGCAATTAACGAAAAAGGTTGCCTCGTGTATATACCCCAAGCCTTTTCGTTCTCGAGTAATTCGTGTCTTAAATTCTAAATAATATTTACCAATACCTGGTAGGTGGGCAACAAGCACAACACCGAATAACACACTTGTGGCTATCAAAGGGTGGGAAGATTCCAGAGAGAAGCACACAACAGCGGCGCTGCTATAAACTAGTGCTATACGTGTTGCAACTACGAAAATGCACATCATAAATTTATTTAAGTCGATCTTAATATTGTGTTTCAACTGAGAAGCTTACATAAATAATTTAAGTGTAGTGCCTACGACACAAAGTAAAACTCGACATTGAACACGAACTCTTGACTTCCCGTGCCGCAGGCAAGCACCTTGACCCCCACGTCGTCGGGGCAACAAGGCATAATTTAAACAAACCACGCATGAAGCAGTTTTGTAAATTCTGCCACCAAGAGGCGATCGAACCTGCAACCTATCGGTAGGTAGTGCGACATTTTCTAAAAACTTTGTTTAAAAAAAAAATTCAGTACAGTATACCGAAGGTTGCCGCAGCGTTTACGGGTGGCGAAACACGCGGTCCGCTGAGGAGGAAAAAAAAAGGGGGGGGAGTAGCGTGTTCCGGGCGTCAAAGCTCCTTGTTGTCCGTCGTCGAGAGGCTGCGCAAGGAAGGAGAGCGGTCAGAAGTGGTCGTTGTTGCGGAAAATAGGATGACGTCGAGGAGGGTGTGTTTAGGGGGGAGGAGGGCAGCAGATCGCTAGCACCACGTGGTGGGAGTTAAGCTCCGCACAAGAAGGCCCCTGTGACGGGGTGTGGGCAACATGTGTGGCGGTGCGGATTCATCTCGCTCGCGAATCTGCATCACTCGAGGCGCACCTAGCCCTGCGTTGCAGCCGCATCTCCGTCCACCTTGCCGAGCCTCAAACACCTGTCGAGTGAGTGAGTGAAGAGATTTGAGCGGCTCTTAACAGCGAGGTCTTGGGAGCCGATAAGGGTGACCGAGGTGAGTATGGAGCAGCGCCGAAATACAAGGGCGGGGGAAACGGGAGATCCCGAGAAAACCCACCGATAAGTGGCATCGTCCGGCACGACTCCCACACGCAAGAATATGGGAGCGACCCCGCCGGAAACCTAACCCAGTTCGCCTGGGTGGGGGACGAGTAGTCTAACCACTACACCACCGCGGTCCCTTGCACGGTAGAGAGGAGTATTTTTTTTCTTGCGGGTGAATACAGAAATGATACTAGCAACAGGATTCAAGCAATACATCTTTTGTAACATATGCGAAGCATTGGCCTATCCCTTGTCGATGCACAAAATTAAAATCAAAATCTATGATGCAGATTGTGGCGAATATTACATAAATCCAAGATGACAGGAAGAAATTCCCTTCAAGAGGAGGCATCTTTTCAAAGATTACTTTCAAAAGCGCTTTATTTCACGCTAAACAGCTTTATCAAGATATATGTATATTGCATATATAAACGTCCGAAAGTCCAGATATCGCATTCGCTTTGCTCAGTTCAGTCGCTTTCCTTTACAATGTACACCAGGAACATCAATACCGTGGGGGTAAGGGTTATTAAAAGGTTAGAATTCACTTCCTCACCTTCTGGTGCCGCAGGTATCGAAGACTGGGTCTCCTCCCCCTTCTTCCTCCTTCCGACTTGATGGCGTGTCGAACTTACATACACCGCATACACGCATTTCGGTGATTGGTCCGAATGTTTTAACAGCGATTGAGTAATTACATATAGACCGTAATAGCTCTCAAACATAAATTACTCTCTAGCACCGGTCATTTCAGATGTACAATTACGTTAAAAACGATGGAAATTTTAAAAAACTGGCTGTGAAAGCTTTTGGAAAAACACGCGTTACGTAAAAGATAATTCTGTTAATTTGCCAAGCACCAGCTTTCAATGTGTTCAGTGGTTACTGCATTTACTTAAAAAACCAAAATACAGTAAGTTAGATTTCCATGATAATGTAATTAGTTTGTATCTTAGAGCATGACTCGACAGCATTCCACATTCCAAGTCATTGCGCAAGATATCTTATGGAACATAAATATCATTTTTATTTATCACACATATCGTAAATTCTTATTCAGTGGAATACAGATGTTTGTTGACTGAAGCTAATACATTTAGGCCACAAAATATGAAACAAAATAAAAAATACATAACATGGTAGGGGTTTTCTGATAATGCGGGGTCAACGACAGCTGAAATGTCAGAGATCCTAGTAAACCACCCACAGCGAGAAGATGGACGTCCGTTGTGCTAAATATTTTTGTTTAGCTTGAACCGCAACCAGATTTCAATATCGCACTCATAACTTTAAAAACTGTTTACCTCTTTTTTGTTCAGATTAGCTTTTTTTCTAGCCAAATATAAATGTACGCTTTACCCATTCATTCCACAGTTGTCGAACTTTGGTCAACTTATACTGTATACAAACTAGCATTGCGTGTTGTCTTAAATAATGCGTATCCGAAGCAAGTTTTTTCCGCGTTAGAACTTCGTAGCGAAATTTCAGGCAGGTCGTATTATTTCTCCGGATGATTAGCATTCTACTACCTGTACTTGTATAGTCTATTCCGTAAAGTTAAATACTATCTAAAAAAAAATACACCATACAGTTTACCTTACATATACATGTCAAACCAAATTCTCACGAATTGAGCTCTTTTTTTTTAAAGCTATTATTTATTTCCTCCGCCCTTATAAATGTTTATAGAACATTTATCATTAATAAATACAGTGGCTCCATTTCGTTGTTTTAATGCCCTATTTTCAATGGAGAACAACCAAACGTTACATATAACACGTTCAGTTAGTTAATTTTCTTCGCATAAAAGGCTTTTACGCCCTCATTATATGCGGAACACTGCAAGTTCTATAATATAGGCGTACGTCTCCTCATCTACACATTCTTGAGGCGCGAAATCTCTGTTAGCTAGTACTCATGATGGGATGGACAAATGAATACGTATTGGCAATTATTTCAGATTCCTTGAAAGAAGACAGCATACAGGAGCGCGTGCTTATAAAAATGTGTACACTTTTAGGAACCTATGCGTAGAGGCAATTGCGTACAAAATATTTTATTTTGGAAGGAGGCCGATGAAAAACTGAACTGTTCTTTAACACCAGAACTATGATAACTATATGAATTCCTGGTTGTGGCTAGACCACTGTTAATGTAAATATGTGATTTGAATGTTAGTAGACTTCCTCTGCCCGAGTTTTAAAGTAACTAAAATGCATTCAAGACGTGGTAGATTTTTAAAAAATACAAAAGCGTTGCTTTATTGACAAAAACCACCGTAAAAAACGTTCCTCGTCAGTGTTTGATCAAGCAATTGTGATATTTTAAAGGATGGGTGAGACAATGTTCAAGACATGAGCAGAAGACGCAAATCTAAGATTGTAACAGCCGAGATCTATGGCGAAGGTAGACGTGATGTCAACTTAACGGAGCGAAACGTCCACGTTAAAGACGTGGGAATAAGGTACAATTAAAAAACAATCATCTTTATTAGAGTAAACAACAAAATAAACATGGCAGTTATTTTAATTGAGCATTCGTACGAACGCTCTTTTTCGTCATTCAGAAAAAAAAAAACACGTCACCACACATACATTGGCTGGCTGAATAGTACCACATGAGACGTGATAATGAATCTGAAGTAGCATTCTTTTGTTGTCGTTGGCAAGGTGCGACCACAGCAGTTACGTCACCCAAGTGCTGAATCTGTAATCCAGCGACAGCGATTGCAGCATCTTGGCAGCCGAAAGTGGGTCCACATTATGATATAATGACGCCCTGGCCCGGAACGCCGAGAGTTGCTCTCCGACATAGCTAACGACCTCGAAATTGTTTTACAGTCCAAATACTTATCAGGGTCAATTCAAGACAGCACTATACACAGTTTAACACATCACATACGAATACTTATTTTATTTCATGAACTTCGATTCTAAGAATTAATTAAAAAATCTGCAAAGTCACGGAAGAGATGTGAAGAAAGCCTAACTTTTATCTGCACAAGTAGTATCTCCTGAAAACATACGAATTCGAAAAGAAAACTTGTCTTACGACTAAAAGCACACTGCTAACAAACCAGCATTAATCATAAATTTTAGTGATTACATAATAAACTTAACAGAAGGCAAAAAAATGGCATTTTATTGCTAACTATTTAAACGGACTTTCAATCACCCTTCTCACAAAAAAAAAAAATACACTGGACCAAAAATATTTTTCCAATTTACGCTTCACAAAACGCTTTGTGCTGGTAACAGAATTATTTTGTAATGATTAAAAAAACTACTTTTATTTATTATATTTCCTTTGTAATTTGTGATATTCCTTCGAATTATGGTACTTTGTTCACACCCCGGTAGCGACGATACAGTTCATTTACCCTCGCAATGCCGATTGCTTAGATTTATTATGCCTTGGCTAGCTTGTTATTTCACTTATTATGTTGGCAAGTTAATAAATTGGTACCCTTGTTTTTTATTGATTGCGTATTAGCTGGTATTTCCGAACCCATATAACATGGTCGGATGTGCCTCTTTGTCGATGAAGTATTTATTAGAGTACGTTGGGGCCGCGGTCCGCGATAACCACTCGTCCTTCGACGGCATACGCGTCGCCAAAAACCGTGTCATAGCGACGAAAATTAATTGCGGTGGCGCTTAGCAACGGCTGTGATTACATGACCTCACTAGCTTCTCCGGTGGGCCTGGACCACCGTTCACCGTGCCTATCACGCAACTGACCTATCCCCTCGTCTATCTCCGTCGGAAAACACCTCCTATGCTTAACTTCTGGGCGGGACAGTCGCCTCACCCTCCAAATTGGTCGGACCGGAGCTCCCTTCCATATGTCACTTACTTGTTCCCTTTCGCCGGGTAATGTTGCGTACGTCTGTTCATATTAAAGACACATTTATTGCATTAAAATAACATTTATTCCAGTATGATATTATACTGGTTGTTCGGAAACTCATTGCTCAAACTCCAGACATGGTTTCTTTCGATTAATAGTAACACAAAAGCTCTGAACATTTATGTCCGGAAATGTATTTTCATATCAAATAATTGTTTTCAAATTGCGGCGTACTACATGCGTGTAGAATAAGTTGCATAGAAAGTAGGCGCACAGCGCCACGTATGCAATAATTTAATGTCACGCACCTACGACCTATGCAACTTGTCCTTGATAGTACCGCCTTGTTCTCCAGGCTTTGTACGCCACAACTTCGAACACAATTATTTGATATAAAAATACGTTTCCAGATATAAGTGTATAGGGATTTTGTGTTACTATTAGCCCAAAGAAACTATGTCTGGAGTTTGGGCTGAGTTTCCGAACAGCCTGTATAATATCAAACTGGTTGTTATACATTAATAAAATTAATTAGTAGTTTTACTTGTTGTGAGATCTACTTGTAAAATCCCTCCCTCCACTGCAGATGGCAGGGAGCAAAAGAGGGGTGAAACTTCCGTCGCTGTCTGGACCAAGTGTAACGGAAGTGGCTGGCCGCTGCTTTCTTAGTACAATCTGCTCGATGTTTGACCAAAATATTATAATAGATACCCATGGTATGATGTCGAAAATAATCCAATGTTCGTATAATTGACGAGATGACGGAAAAATATGATACCTAACGAGTAGTCGAGTACTATAAATGAACGTTACCAAAGCATTAGGTACCAATTAAGTCGCATGCCATAAATATATCTTACACAAAGTAGAATTATCAAAAATTAAAGTTCAGTTCTGTACTTTTAAAACCATTTTGTTAGAATTATAAGACAAATGTCTTTTAATTCTAACAAAATTGTATTGACAAAATATTTCTGTAAGGACAAAAATCCGTTTTTGGGTGCAAAATTGTCAGTTCTATAGTAACTAAGATTAATTTTGTTATCAGTAAACACATCTGCAGGGACCTAGAATGAATTTAGTAGCGACTGCAAAAGGGCCTGTTGAGCGCATGCTACTAGGAGGACGCCGCGAACAATGACGAGTGCAGGCTCAGTAACGACAGGTACGGCGTATCGGATCCAGGACGACAGACACCGACATCCCCCAAAGCCAGACGCCCAACAGAGGTCAAGAGGTCGGCTGTTCGGTATCCACGTCCTTGCTGTTAACGTAGTACAGTTGTGGCACGCAAAGAAAACGTGTCTGAAAGGCTGTTTCGTTCCGTGTAGCGGAGGCCTTATAAGGACAAGTTTCGCAAGCCAGCGCAGCGCTAAATAGAGTTGTCGACAGGCTTGGTTCAAGTTGTTCCGACTGGACCATCAAGACGGCCGGATGCTCTTACGGACCAGGGAAGCCCACGTCGCTTTACAAACGCAATTGACGAATTTCAGCGCGGATTCACAAAACAGAATTTTGTTCATTGTTATCGAGGTAATATTAATTTAAAGCGTATTGTTGTTTTAAAAATTTAATCGATATTTATTTTGATTTTCAATTAATCGTTTTTTCTTCGTAGTTAAACTTTAGTTAACCTTTGAAACTGCTCTGTTACTTTTTCTCAGTATCGTTGGTTGCCTGTTTCGCACAAAATCAAATGCAAAATGCTCGTAAAAAAAATGTTATCAATACGTAAAAAATAATCATTAGCTGGTCGACAATTCTTTAATTCGTAGGAATAAAAAAAAATTGTCAGGAGAATGAAATACGGTAATATTGATGATTAAATTTCCTTTACCCACTTTGTTACGTCCCAAAGATTATGTTAGTGTCTTACTTAGTTGAAATTACTTGAAATAACACATTATGGTGAAAATACGTGAAATATTTTCGATTTAATGGCCTACTTTAATTAATCTATAGTCCGACAACTACTGCCCGAAGCCGTAAATGTGAGGTATAGTTTCCAGCGATAGAATTTTCCACTTTCGGTTTGCTAATCTTAATAACAAATTTTATCTACAGACACAAAAAACACACAATAGTCTAATAAATTATTTCATACGTCATAATCATAAATTCATACGACGCTGTCCATCAACCGTGGCAGATATATTTGATGATATGGTGATTGCACCTAGGTACATATAATTGGAGGACTTGGTGGAAGAAGGGCCTTGCCCACACATCCATAAAAATGAGATTTATAACAAAATACGATAGCATACACCATCTAGTGTGTACATGCATAAATTTGCTGTTGTGGGTAGGCTTTGACGAACAGCAGAAGAATTCACTCCCTCCCGTCTTGGTGAAAGAAGGGCCTATACTACAGAGGTATCATGCAATGTTGTAGATGTGGGATAGGTCCTTCTTCCACGAAGCCCTTTAATTTAGTTTCGCCTTCATATTTTCAACGTGGGGAAATAAGAGCATCAAGAGAATTTTCAAGCTATTTATTGCAGACAAAATAAAAAAAAAGCAAAAGAACACAAATGGTACTTACAGACATGCTAGTTGATACAAGCGCTTACGGGGCATGTCATCGCTGGAATATGCAACATAAAATGTATTATAATATTAAAATTGTTTTTATCAAAAAAATTGTTGTCTAAAATAAGCAAAACAAATTGTTTGAATGCCTTCTTGAAAGGACATGCAATAAACAGTTTTAAAAAAGAGAACAAGTCATTATTTTCACAATTAAATATTACTTGAAAGAATATTCAAAAGAAAGAAACAACTATCTAATTTATAAATTAAATTGCCACTAATAAAACACGCCACGGCTAGAAAATCGTATCCACAATAAAAAAAATGTTCAAACTATTTTGTTGTAATCTCAAAATCTTCTTAATTTTTTTTAAAGAATTATTGTTAATTCCGTGTGGCGACGTAGCCTAACAACCACAGTCCACAGCTCGATGCAGAGTCAAAGTATCGGACGGAGTTCACTAAAATAAGGTTCCCTGACGTCTTTTGTCTTTCTGAGCGTCGTCAATGCACAGGGCTATATACATCTTAGTTGTATGTAGTGAAATATAAATGAAAAGCTAACTTAAATAATAACTACTGTAACAATTATGTAAGCCAAATATGCATTAAGTTTTTCAGCTATCCGTACAATATCGTCAAAAAAGTTAGTATTTTAAGTAAGCGAGCACACTGCAACTCGACTACATTCAACTGTGCATACGGCTCAGAGTCTGATTGAAAGATATAAGTTGAGAGGTTAAGGTCGACGCTTTACAGCGAGGTCTTGAAGATGAAATTAGGTGAAGATGGAGCAGCGGCGGAATGCTAGGACGGGAGATACCCGAGAAAACCCGCAGGCCAACGACGTCTGCCGCGTATCTTACGTGCGAAAATCCGGATGTCCGCAACGAGAACCAATCCTGGTTCGCCTTGGGGGTTGTGGGAGGGGAGTAATTTGACTGCTGCACCGCCGCGGCCCCTCTCGGAGCCTGTTGAGAACGTTCATGACGTCTAGGATATCGCGTAAAAGAAAGAGCAAACCCGGGAAGTTATTTTTACGGTGTAAGGTAAATGTACTATCTGTCTCATGCAACTTGGCAAGATTTTGACAGTTCAACGAAAGTAACGCCAAATGTTTACTTTTCGTTTATGTATCCTTTCATCATCAGCTGGTGCGTCAAGTGAAGGCTGTATTTTTTTTATCAACAAGCTGTCAGTTAATCCACTTGCCATTGTACTGTAATGATAAACAAAATTTTAGGTATTTATAGACTGACATCTGTCTAAACAACTCGTAGGTTATAAAAGTAAAGATATAAAACCTTGCAAAAAATTTAATATTTGCTAAATATTTTTTTATATATCCGAGACAGAGAATTTGGGTTAAAATTTGCGAGACGGTAATTGTAATTCTTATCAGACTTTGGACATCACAGCTAATATGTTAAGCTTTTGAAATAAAAATAATTTTGGGAACTTGCTTGACAACGCACTTTCATTCGCCAACAACTCACCAACGACTATTGCAAAGCGGCCACTCTGCTATTACTGATACTAAACAGTTCGAGTTGGAAATATGTGGTGTGGAATAACGTAAGAATGGCTTAAAAAGTACTCACGCGCGTCCCACTTTCTTCGTTGTATTAATTCAGTACAGTAAAAAAAAGAAAACAACGAAGTGTGTTTGCGGGAGAACAACATGGCGTGTATGGACGTAGACGTAACGAGTACCAGCCCAAAGGAAATTACTACTTATAAAAATTGCTGTACACGGAAATACATGTTACCTTAAAAATTATACAGATCTTGCAAAAAAATAACAACATTGGTATATGTTCGTAAATTTGTTATTTTACACAAGAAAGCTATTTTTTCTGGCTGGCAGTGCTTCAGGAGAAGCTGACAAATGACGCGCCATGCCATGGCATGGCGTGTTGTGAGCCGAGCGCGTTTCTCAACAGGTAGCAGCACGTTGGCCTGCCTCCTGATCCCGTCTTTTTAAATGTTGACTTTTCTCTTATTACTGGCTGGAAACGACACGATTTTGAAATATATTTCGTCAAATTATTTGAAAAAAAATGATTCAACAATACCCTGCGATATTTGTGTAGGCTTTTGGAATTAATATCAAGCATGAATGGAAGGCATCGATGGGGAGTGGGGATACGACGTGAAAAGAACTTCCAAGGTTTGAAGTTGTTTCATTTTTATACGGATCGTATAAATGTGCATTTCATTTTGAACCCCTATACATTACTACTTTAGCACAAAATTTAGTTTGTATTACTGACAACCGCTGTTTTGTGACCACGTAAAATAAAATGTATTAATTAATATAAGAACTCTTTCTTATCCGCGTATTTTCTGCTTGTCTGATGTGCGTCAGAAGTGCACTCAGAATAGTTAACGTAATATTAATGTTTGTTCGTCTGTGTATCATCTGATAGAGTATTTTGTAAATGGCACATTGTTTGTTTCGTATACTTCAAGTTGTCACTCACTGACTGTCGTGAGCTTGCCAAGTTATATGAGACAGAGAGTAAGCGGGGTGTTTTCGAGCGCGAAGGCCAGCCCCAGCTGTAAGGGTAGAGACGAGCGCGGCGCGGTAGGCACACACGTGCTCGCGCTTCGCGGCCACGTGTTACCGCGACACAATGGCCGACGAAACGGGGCGTAACACTCGCGGCGGCACGAANGGCGGCACGAACACGCGCGAACGTGGGGGCGGTCGGGTCCCACGCCGAGCGCCCGGGACCACACGTCGTGTCGGGCCCGGCACCTGCGTGCGGTCCTCGCACCTCGTGTTTCGACTCGCCGAGACTCGGACTCGCGATTAGCGACGGCCATAAGGGTCTGTGCACCCCACCGCCCTCCCCAACTGACATTCCCACCCCACGCCATCCCATCTCTAGATGTCGAATACACTTTCCTTTTCTAAAAGAAGAGAGGCAGCTGGTTTAGCTGCTAGACAAGAGTGGCTTCTTATGCAGCACTGCACCCGTCTGTGAAAAAGTACTACACAAACTAAACGCTGTTAACGATAAACTGAGCACTTTTGAAATACCTGCTTCGAATCTACTTGTAGGCACGTTGTGTATTCTTCCGCTTTATTTAAAATTAACATTGCCTTGGGCCTTATCACGTTATTCGTACGTCAGTCGAGTGTAACTGTAAAGTAATTGGGAATGTAAAAATTTTACAAATTTACTTATCATTACATTTTATGCACTAAAAGAACAGGAAACAAAAGAAATAGTTCCAGTATTTACAAATGTTTACTTGGCACTTTTAATTCAACGTTGCGACATGACACTACTTTTCCTACGTCGTTACCAACGTCACTGGCCGCATTACACTCGTTGTGCAGGTGAGGGCAGTGACACATTTTCCAGAAGTTGATTTCTGAAGTACTCAATTTATCGTGAACAGTCTGTACCTAAATTGCCAGGACAGTACGATTGTATATGCATATAAACGAACAATGCATATATTTTGTAATACAGTATTATATTTCATCACAATTTACTCATTTGAAAGTTTTGAAAAATAAAATTAATAAGAGCCTTTCTTTAATCAAAATTTAAATTTTCGTCGCACTATATCATCAAGAGAGGTATTTAATGCCGACGGGGCTGAAGCGAGTTAGAAATGGGGCAGCGACGGAATTTAATGGCTGAGAAACTGGAGTAACTAGAAAAAAAGCCACCGGCCCCTGACATCGTCCACGTTTCCAATATGCGAAAATCCGGGCGTGATATTGCCAAGAATCGAGCTGGATTCGCCGTGGTGTGAAGGAGTAGCGACCTGAGAAGCACGGCACCGCGGCCCTTCCAATCACCAGGACAAATACAACCAGCTATAATAATAATAACTATTATTATTTTATCACGCGACAGAAATAATAATCAAACAAACGAGACCTGTGTATACACACACACATATATATATATATATATATATATATATATATATATATATATATATACACACACANTGGTGAGTGCATGTGTTCAGCCTATATAGCACAAAAAAGAACGCATAAGGAAGTCAACACGGGCGAAAACATTAAGCTTCTTATACATATCGGCTTTTCGGGAACTGGCATATGTTCCCGTCCTCAGATTACTCTCGCCTCTTGATTACTTTGTGCAACTAACGACTTAGTTAGTGCCTTCTAAGGAATTAGGCCTATTGACTTTCCTGTTCACGCGCTTGTTATCACACATCTATTTTTGGAGTGTTTGTGGCGCCGGGGTGTTTTATGCAATTTACTGGGGTTTCCGTGACATACGACACGGCTCAGTAATGGCGTGCGTCTGTAGTGAAATTTTATTCAATTGCTGCCAGTATTGGACTAAATTCTCCAGTCACGATTGACGGTAAAGATAAGGGCAATGATTCTTTTCAATGGTGGGTTTCAATAGTTCTTAAACTAGATATTCGGCAATTCCCAGCAATTATTTTTTTGGTGACTTCAGACAGCCCTTCCACTGCCAGCCCACAATAAGTCGACTTGTTTACATTGGGAAGAATCGTATTATAATTTTAAAAAAGAAGCGGCAGGTCCTTATTTGAATTAATTATAATGTTATATACTGAGGAAGAAAAAGGGGGCACATGCGTACATGTGTTACGTGTGAGTTGTAGCAAGAATCTTGCGATCCAAAAGCGGCACCTACAGACATCTCAACCCCGAAGAGGGGCCACGGTGGTGTAGTGGCCAGACAACTCACCTCCCACCTAGGCGAACGGGGTTGGATTCCCGGCGGGGTCGAACCTGGATTTTCGCAAGTTGGAATCGTGCCGGACGATGCCGCTGGTCGGTGGGTTTTCTCAGTGATCTCCCGTCTCCCTCACCCTTGTATTCCGGCGCTGCTCCTTGCTCACCTTGCTTCACCCTAATCGGCTCTCAAGACATACATGTTACGTGCCGCCCAAATCTCTCCACTCCACTCCGCGACGAAGCAGCAACAAAATGTTGTTAAAGATCTGAAGCGGCCGACGAGGCAAGGACGCAACCTCCCTCCAACCACAAGGTGTCACGCTCCACCGAAAAGCGCCCGCCGTTGTTAATCTCCGATCACTCGCAGCACAGTGATGGAGGAGGGGAGATATTTTGACCATTTCACGGGTGGGTCATTGTTGATAGGGACAGCTGGCGGGTGGCGGCCAGTGGAGTGGGAAAGGAATGTACCACGGCGGCGTGACCTTGAGTGGAGGTTTTCTGCAAGCAGTGGCGCGAGCCGCGGTGAGTCACGGCGTTACGTGCGTGACCGATCTGCGGCCCACGGACGGGCATCGCCCGCGCTCTCCCGCACCGCAGTTCCGTGTCGCACGACGATAATGCGCAGCCTCCAGCTCCGCCACCACGTGCCTCAGAGTATATTCCGTCCATTTCAAGGTGGCAACTCGTATCACTCCGCCTGTCCGCTCACTTCGAAGCATAGACTAAAGATGAGGTAGAACACTTATTCGTCTTGTGAGCATGTACCCAACACTGACCTACCCCAAAGGAACACAACTGTCAAAGTAACATGGTCAGCAGTGATAACGTGTTTGTTTATATCTTAATTTTCAAATCGCATGCACTTTTATATTAATAAAATAATTCTACCTATTTTAATTTAATTAAACTACATTCCAAATTGGTCAGAGGAAATATATCAAAGCACTTGTTTACTAAACAGTATTCTAACCTCAAATACAAACCACACCGTTTTCGCTAGACTTGTTGGCTGAAAAGCAGTTCAATGTTGGGACACCGAGATTGGTTGTGCGCGCAGCCAACGAGATCGGTCTACCTCATCTTTAGTCTATGCTTCAAAATAGGGTTGCCAACTGTCCCGTATAGTAGGGATTTCCTCTATCCTGGGCGTGAAAAAATATCCCTTATGGACAGGACGGAACGTCATATATCCCGTACATCAGACTTCTTCGAAAATGAACTGAATATTAATAAAAACAACAACAGTAATTGACCTCTTCCGCGATTACAGGTAAGTTTACTTTGATGCTCTAAAACAGTGGCAACAGATAGTTACAATTAAGTCCGTTAGGAGGCATTGGTCAACAAGCGTGTTCGTGGAAGTAGCGCTTGCCGAGATGTGTGAAGTTTCATTTCTTCCAGTGTGCGTTTCTTTTTAAGGCGAATAAATGGATTACGGATTTATTTGCAACTAATATTTCTGTGACGTATGTGTGTAGAGAAAACGTTGACTAATATTTAGTATTGACTTGCACATTACAGTTAGTATTTTTAATTGTTCTTTCTTGTATACTCCCTGAATTGCCTTTACAATTTCAGTGGGGCCAGACGTTGAGTGTCGAGCGGCAAATCTGAAAACGTTTGCAACCGTACTTGGGTAGTACTGGTTATGTTGCTAGCCAACAACACATGCGTCATGAGTAGTTCTAGCGTTATTTTGTGACTGCGGACTAACAGCAAGATTTTGTATACACTTCTGCCATTGGCTGACAACTTGTGTGGCATGGCCCAA
The DNA here is from genome assembly GCA_002778355.1 of Clitarchus hookeri. NCBI lineage: Eukaryota > Metazoa > Arthropoda > Insecta > Phasmatodea > Phasmatidae > Clitarchus > Clitarchus hookeri. The sequence continues at coordinate 302,973 of NQII01002013.1, read as the reverse complement.
TGTCGCTTTTAGCCAACTGTGAAGGCTCGGCAGCTGAGCAACCGATCTCCAGTAAAGTGGTCATGGAGGTTAATAACTGCTTATATCCCTCCAGGGTTACTACCAGCTATTCTCAAGGTCTGCTGAAGTTATACTTTCAGACTATTCCTCCGCTTCATGCAAACAAACTTAATTTAGTCTAGAAAATTACACCGAAGGGACAGCGCATCGCATTTGTGTGCGCTCAGTTTAATTACATTTTCCAGGAGAACAATTTCAGACTAGGCATAACCAAAACACCTATTTTCTCTCTGTTTTTATTCATGTTGGTTTTAAATTAAATATTATAACTTACAAATAAAACATTAGTAAAAATACAATTTAACCTAAAATAAAATACTTTCATGTTAACCCAATCAGACCCAGTGTACACAATTGTGTACATTACGCACGTGCAGGTAATTTTTTGTTTGTGCTGCACACTGCGAAACTCGCTTGCCAATAATCTTACCTGTGCGTAAATCATTCGCAAATCGCCTCACTGGTCTAGGCCGTAATTGGTTCATGTAACTGTAGCCGAACATATAGCTTACAGCTTATTGGCTGTGACAACGAAACAAGTGTGTTGTGTCGACTTAAGTACAGCACGTATCATAAAATTTCATGTTTGCAACAATTGAAACCGTAAATTAAAGTGGGTTGGAAAGGGTTAATATAATTTTTAAACGTTTGTGATACATGACATATTTAGGAAACAACCAAACACGTCGTACATGGGGCGACGTTTCAAAAGTTTGTTTCAAAAAGTGCAACCGCGAATAGACTTTAGCTGCCAACAGCCAATGAAATCACGAATGACGCTCAAGTGGTACAGGGTAGTAAAGTGTAGCATGTTAGAAAAAAATAACGCTATTTTTACAGTCATTAGCAGTCAGCGTTTAGAATCACAAACCCTACACAATTTCATACTATAAAGTTAATATTTATTGTAGTTACGTATTTTCAGTGTAGTTGGTTACTTACAATCACCACTAAACATATTTAGCATCACTCTTTTCTGTCGGCGTCAAAAAAATTTTTTTTTACACGTTCTGGCACTCCAGCTCGACCCGCTACGTCCACCATCTTGCACAACCCTGGTTACTCGATGCTTTTTTACCCCGAAACAAAAATAACCAGTAAAAAAATTTCAAAGCTCGTAGTACTCTTGCGTAGACACACAGTATGTGAATACGACAACGCATTAAAGCAACCAAGCAAGTAACAATTTAAATTACCACTTTTGACATTACAAATTACAAAATACCGTGGGAACTATTTTCTAACGTAATAATTCGGGGAAAGGGGTGGAGGAGTGTTGATGGGCACACTAATTCCTAGAACAAGTATCCGTTTGAAATGAGGACGAAAANTTACATTACAAATTACAAAATACCGTGGGAACTATTTTCTAACGTAATAATTCTGTGAACCGACTGTACAGCCAGTGGTTTTGACTTTGTCACTGATAATGTTTATCTCTGATGCGAAGTTGGAAATGAATATAGTATAGTCGCTCTGTTTTACTTCTTTGCTGGGAGCATTTCAAGCCTCGTCTCGCATGTAGGAATCGTGCCGGACGATGCCGCTGGTCGGTGGGTTTTCTCGGGGTCTCCCGTTTCCCCCCCCCCC
>NQII01002013.1:285351-301312 GCA_002778355.1 Clitarchus hookeri | reverse complement strand
CTTTAATTCCGGCGCTGCTACATACTCACCTAAATCACGCTCACCAGCTCTCAAGAACTCGCTGTTAGGAGCCGCCCAAATCTCTTCACTCACTCAAGCCATCTCTCGTCACTGTGACCCGGCTTTGGATTCTGGGCAAACGGCGCAGGTAGAAATGTAATTAATATTCAATTCTTTACATATAAATATTGGTAAAGAAACGCGCGAAATTTAAATTGAACTTGTGATGTCGGGAGAGGTTTATCTGAGGAAAAACACACCTCTCTAACGTTTTCGTCTACAGCCGTACGGACGTACCTAATTTCGCATTTTACAGAAGCGAAGAATATGGAGGACGTTGCCTATGACCAGTATGTTTGCTGGGATGCTTCCGTTTCCCCATTCACTGTATTCCGCCGTTCCTCAATCATGGAAGTTGCTTACTTTCATCCCACCCAAGGTTGGCATATGTTAAAGGATATTACTGAAGTATTCATTTTTTAAAATATACTTTACATATTTTATAATCTGTCTAGAATCAAGCATAACTAGGGCCAGTGACTTTTCGCCCAAAAATCGGAGCACACAGTAGACTTTAATACTATATACACACCTCAGCTGTTGGTTTACCTCCATTGGCTGCTGGTGCCGTGTCCGTCTTTGACCAAGCCACTCAGGACTAAGTAACTCCGACACTGAACCCTTGTGATTCGTGCGCAAACGGTTAACACGGGCCAGAACATATTTTAGCNTGTGATTCGTGCGCAAACGGTTAACACGGGCCAGAACATATTTTAGCCAATCAAAGAGGTTCCACGACCTTACAGTGCTTTGGACTGCATCTTGTCTCGAAATCTTTTCGCGAAATATCACTGCCCCTAAGCATAACGTAATAAACGGGGAAAGGGGTGGAGGAGTGTTGATGGGCACACTAATTCCTAGAACAAGTATCCGTTTGAAATGAGGACGAAANTCGGGGAAAGGGGTGGAGGAGTGTTGATGGGCACACTAATTCCTAGAACAAGTATCCGTTTGAAATGAGGACGAAAATCGCATGCAATTTCCCCTTAAAATGCAATAGGTTTAGAACAAACCAGCGATTTATCGCGAGTCAAGCATTCAAACCGCATTGTACAGTAGGGCCAGCATCGGGAAACGACGAACAACACTACCTTTCTAATGTCAACCAGCAGAAGACAGATGACTGGCTCAGAAAAATATGCGAAAAGGCTTGCAGCAGTACACACGAGAACGAGTCACATTATTATGGCCATCTGCTACATTTGACGTCAGCAGCGCGTAGCCAATGAAACGAGGCTAGTGCCGTGAGCAGGCTTGGCGGGTTTACAAGGTGAGACGTAGACACACTGAAAACATAACAAATGCTGTCCACTCGATTAATCAGACGCTGAAAAGAGGATGTTCATCGCTATAGTTGAGCAATTCACCGTCAAAAACATCCAGGAGAAGAGCATACATGTGTCTAAAATAGAACTACGTAGCAGTTATTGTGAACATTAGCTGGTGGTCATGATAATGTGTCTCGAACCGTGTATAAGTCAAAATAAAAAACATGCCTGGTTTGTACGGCAGTATTTGTGCAGCGCGCAGGCGCACTCTGTTGTCTTATGATATGTGTATCCGAGTGTTTGGAGATTCATTTCACACGGTCGGTGGGGTGCTGAGGACAGTGTTAACAAAGCAGAGCTTTTCGTGCATATAATGTCTACAGTAGCTACTTAACGAGATTTCCACTGACTTACTTACAACCGAGACACCCCAGACAGCCATAGCATGTATAGTCGGTTCATGACTGGAAGAGACTTTCTTGAAGCCCCGCTAAAGATCTACTTTCAAGCCCATTTCGTATCCTTCTGCCAAAGGGTAAACAAACATTGCCATGTGACAGTCACNAAAGATCTACTTTCAAGCCCATTTCGTATCCTTCTGCCAAAGGGTAAACAAACATTGCCATGTGACAGTCACATGGTAATGTTTACATGCAATGTTTACATTCCATTGTGTGTGTGTACATGTGTTCGTACATGCAACTACCCATCATAAAAGTAATGCATATATTATTAATGGATATTCCACAAGCGTAAAGTTTTTAGTCTTGAGAATTTCACACAAAAGAATATGTGATGCAAGTGAAAAACATTTCATTATATAAACCCAAAATGTGAGTATTAAAAATTAGATGTTTCGTGTGCGTGCCTGTCTCTCTCTCTCTCTCTCTCTCTCTCTCTCTCTCTCTCTCTGTGTGTGTGTATAGGTTTGATTTTGACTGGGGGATTGGGTGGGGGAGAAAAACTTTCACTTTGATTACATATTATAGACACAATACTTTGCAATGAAATGTGTCAACATTCAAGGAGTCCATCCAACAACATTAACATGGCAACGCTAATCTCTCATAACCCCCGGATGGCCGTGCTGTAGAGAACTTGTGCGATTCTTGTTTAACCTAATATTTCATTTATCGGTTTTTTTTTTAATACTAATATCAGCTCTTTATTATTTGATTTTTCATAACGTATCACTTTAAGTTGTGCTAACCTTCTCGTACAGATTCCTTTTGCTTTTGAAATCTGTATAAGAGATTACTCATAGTGCGTTCTAACGTGTTTAATATTTTTCAAATTTATTTCAGGTTTGCTTAAAATTTTATTTACTGTATTTTACGTTGTATGTTGCGGTAGTTTTTGTGTGCAGTCATGAGTTCTAGCAAGGTGAATAAAAGAGAAGTCACCAACGCCAACAGGACATCATTAACCTCACCGAATCGTTGTATTCACTAATTAGCTGAGGGGAAATGAAACCCTGCAACGTCGCGGAAAGAGTGGCAGAAATGTTGAAACTCTCCAAATCTACAGTGCTAAGGTATGTTAAAATATCTGTAGTATTAACCATTGCGTTTGCAATTTGTGTGTGTTAAGATCAATTACGTTGGCCCACGAAATGTGTTTACAAGAACAAAAAGAAAATTTGTTAATAACTTGATAACGTCGTGCAACGTTGTATATGTGTATTTTTAACGTTTTATTTTGGTAATTATTAAGTTTATAGGGTTTCCTGTAAAAATAAAAATAATTCATNATTAAGTTTATAGAGTTTCCTGTAAAAATAATTCATTGAAAATCTTATATTTCCACTCCACTAATGATGCAGAACAGGAATATACGAGGGGCATTAACGTCCGACTAATTTTGTGTGCCCACCTAACCTAACAGAACCTAACCCCACGATGAGTGAATCACTATTTTACATTTTTTAACTAACCTAGGATTGTAGGGTTATATAGTAATCAATACCTGCCACCTATTAAACTAACCTAAACTAACACACGGCAGAGCATATCACATTGTCACACATCATTTGTAAACAAACCCTTGTATGTTTTTGGTATCAGTAACTGTAGTTGACCCAGTAACTGAATTATGGTCCTTTTTAAATTATGCAAATTAGGTTGGCTATGTAGCACTGAAAGTGAAAAATATGACACTGATAATTTACAATAACTAAAAGACAATGGCTGTAGAACAGTGGTGTTGGGGAAATGCATTAATACACAATTGTTTTCTTAAAAGATTATGACTGCGATTTCATCGATTACGATGTCCTCTCGTGTTTAGTGAAGTGGTACAGATATGTTTAACAGTAGGGGAAGTTCCAGTTATATCGACTGTAATCTATTTAGTGATGTATAACAATGGCAATTAACGCCGCAATGTAACTTATAAATAAAAAACAAGCTCCTCCTTCAGAATCTTAAAATGTACCATCTCTCCATAACCTATATAAAATTAATTGACTATAACAAACTCACTACACAGGCAATTTTCCTTACCATTGTCAGTTGTCTTTATAATAAATTTCCACTGTATATATTGGGTTGTTTATGAAGAATCCCTCGCAGGGGTACACAAATTCCAACACAAAGTAGTTTTTATTTTTAATTACACATTGTAATACCACCTTTTGGTTAGGTGATTCATACACTCACATTTGAGTCTATATAACCCTACAATCCTAGGTTAGTGTAAAACCCAACAATCCTAGGTTAGTTTAAAAATGTAAAATAGTGATTCACCCATCGTGGGGATAGGTTCTGTTAGGTTAGGTGGGCACATGTTACGAAATTAGTCGGACGTTAATGCCCGTCGTATATTCGTGTTCTGCATCATTAGTGGAGTGGAAATATACCATTTTCCGTGAAATTATTGTTATTTTTTTTACAGAAAAGCCCCCTAAACTTAATAATTACCCAAATAAAACGTTAAAAAGACACGTAGACAACGTTCGACGATGTTATCAAGTTATTAACCAATTTTCTTTATGTTCTTGTAAACACATTTCGTAGGCCAACGAAATTGCCCTTAGCACACACAACTTGCAAACGCAATGGTTAATACTACATATATTTTAACATACCTTAGCACTGTAGATTTGAAGAGTTTCAACATTTCTGCCACTCTTTCCGCGACGTTGCAGGGTTTCATTTCCCCTCGCCTAATTACGGAATACAACGATTCGGTGAGGTTAATGATGTCCTGTTGGCGTTGGTGACTTATCTTTTATTCACCTTGCTAGAACTGATAGATGTTTAGTTCTTTGTTAATGTATGTAAAAAAGTTACTATGTACTAATGCATTCTACATAAGGCACCACTATTAAACATTAAGTCAGTTGCTGACATCTAAGTAAAAAATTTTTTCAAAGTCATTTTAAATTTTTATGTAAAAAAATTGACTGCTTAACATGAGAAGGAAGACGAGATTGACAACGTGCTGTAACTACAGTGCCACCTGCTGAGAACATTTTTTTCACTAGCAACCTGCGTTGCAGGAATTGGCAAGCAATGCCTTGCAACCTTAGCAAACTGAGGGAACTGTTCACTGTGATTCCTCCAACATTCTAGAGCATCGTTGTGTCTGGAAATCCTCTCCGTAGCAAAGTGCTGTAACACTTCATTTTCAGCTTTAGCAGCAGATCCTGATATGCATGATTTTTTGCTAGGAATTGTTGCTGCTAGTGTCTTCTGAAGTTTCAGCAAATTTTTTCCTTCTTCATTGTATAGGTTTTTGACAATGGTTCTTAGATGCTCAATGACAATAGTTTCACTGTCACTCTTTAGAACATCAGTTTTGAAATGTATCAATTACTGTTGCAATGAGGTAAATTTGATCTTGTGATGCTAACGGAAATCTAGATCTTAAGGCTTTTGAAACATTCTGTGCAAACAAAATCCCATGTTCTTTATCTTCGATGTAAATGAACTAACAAACCTCAATATCTTGAAGAAGTGGTATTACCACTGATATGGTGGGATATGATTCACCACTTGTGAGGCAGGTTGCTTCTGAAATTGGTTCTAGAACTTTTACGATCCCAGCAATTGTAAGGGGTCTCGGATTCACATTTGTGCAAGAAATTTTTACTTTTCATTGTGACCTACACGCACATCATCAAATAGTACATATCCTCAGAACTGTCAAATTTTAGTGCAGTTATATGAAACACAGTATAACCTGCCAGTAGGTGCCTTTAATACAGTTGTGCATATTTTGCAAATAGCTGTTTGTTTTCCAGCATCCTAATCAAAGTATAGCTATATTACATTCTTTGTCTGCATATCCATTTTTAAATTTGAGTGCGACGAAAACCAAGTCTACATTCACATTAATTTAGTTCCACACCAACAACGATTAACACATCATATGAACCACAAAGCGCAATAAGCTTTACAGCATTATTTTTTATAGCTATCAATCTGTTATTAAGCTATCAGTAGGATTTGCTACAGCTCGGATTACTGCATGAGCTTAACTTTTCCGTGTGAACCTTGCTAGGGTTATTTCTACTAATAGTCGACTTAACAGGAACGATTTGATGACGTTAAAAGTAAACAGACTTTCTACCAAAAATACTACCAAATAATTTTCCAACTATGCAAACGTGTGATAAAAATGACAAAAACTAAGAGGTTAGCAGTTATTAAATTTGTGGCAAGAGTTAATTTTACCACGGGATAGTTATTAATTGTCAATACTTTTAGTAAGAGTTCAGTCGCCATGTAATTGCAGTATTTTTCCTAAAATTACAAGCTTTGTTTACAGTTGCCGCCATTTAACAGTGCTGCCGGAAAAATACTTCAATTTTTTATTATGTGACGATTATAATAATTTTTTTTATGTGCAAAAATAAATTTGGCCACGATTAACTTACGTGGTAAATAGTTTTATAAATATTACTGAGTTCTAGGCATAGTTGTATGTAGCAAGTAGGTTAAAAATTCAGTATTCAAAATTAGTTGAATAATTAAAAAATTATGCATTTTGGTATTCATTTTTTGAATACAAATAATAACAACTTATTATCTGAAAATACTAGAATTTTCGAATATTGGCACACCTCTAAAAATTAAATACAAGCATTTATTATAGTGTAAATTTATGGCATCAACACCAGTCATTTACTATTTTCAATTTTATGTAGTGATTTAAAAATGATTTACCTTTTTTTCTTTTTTTGTGATTCTATGCAATGACTTTTAAAGCACATAAATTAAAATCGCCTCCTCCTGACACGAAAAATAGGTGGTGGTGTGTGCTGTCCACGTTCAAAAAGCACGAAGTCTAAATTAGAGGTGAGCCGATATAGTTTTTGAGCCTCTTCCGATATTGCAGATACAAACTTACCGATACTGCCTTGACAAAAAAAAAAATTATTGCAAGTTTCAAAAAATAAAAACTTCATTTTTAAAGTTACGTAAATAAAATTCTAACTGTCTTCGTTTTTATTGTTTTAGTGACAGGCCTAACTATTACGATAAATAAAGGAACCACATATTAAGCTTAAGCATACTTATAAGACAAAAATAACCTCCAAAAGTATGTCATTAAGCAATGAAACTCTTAAAAAAAAACATAACACTTCAAATGGTGCGTACATTCAATGTGCCGTTTTAAGTTTGTGGTACTATAGGACCTTGATGATGTACCGCCTCTCGAAACAAACATTTGCAAATATTGTAAGCAGATATGCATTCTTGCGTGCTGCTTACGGTACAAAGAAATTTCACAAATAACTTTTCCTTCCAGCCATATCAGTAATTTTAAAATACTGATTACTTTAAGTAAACCCAATAGTGAAACCTTTATTATTCGTTTTTAATGGGACCTACTGAAAAAAACTCAGCATGCGGAAAGACTCTACATGTGGACCTCTCTCCTCAAAAAGTAAAACCTAACCTCAAAAAAAAATTATTTTCATCCTTGGATATACCGAGTTGATTGCCTGTAATGAACAGTGGGCATATCTTAAATACTGGATTAAAAAACATATCTCAATCATTCAATATAAGTATTGTATTATAAAATATCGAAATGCACTTAATTTCGAAAATCCGCCGAATGTTTACATAAAATTCACTAAATTTCTGCTAAATGTAAAAAAAAAGTGGCAAAAATCAACAAACTTTATTAAAAACAATGATTTAAAACAGAAACATGCTAAAATTTGTTGAGTTTGACATTTAAAAATCCAAGTTTATAAAGTTATATTTCACTTTGCTAAAAATTCCGTTGGCCGCAAAATGTTTTTAAATTACGCCAAATTAAATAACATTCGCCATCTTGTGTGACAGTTGAAATCACTGCATTACTCTTAAAAAAAGTTACTTGCGTAATTTTATCTTAACAGAATGTAATGCTTGTAATTTACATGGTTATTTACCGTAATGACCTAAATATTATTACGTTTCCTTTGTGGAAGGAGAGTAAAGTTCAAATCCGTTCCGTCCATATAAATGTTTGGTTCTGGTCCGTACCACAACCATTATATATACACGTTTTATTTGCGCGAATATTCCATTGCCGACTTGAAATAAAGAAATGCCTGCAATTATTATGTTTTACCTGTTTTCGACGTGATTGAATTATCAAAAATAAATTACGTGGTGGTTAACAATTGCACTGGTTCACGACAACTAGTTGTGTACACTAGCTTTTAAGGTTAGGGAGTGTGTGTTTACCTGCTCTTCGCGCTACTGAATTTTGGTAGTACAGGTTTTAAGATAGTTTTTCCACAGATAAACAATAGTTCCGAATATACATTGGTTTTCTGACAGAATATCTGATCGATGGATGCAGGTAAATTAATGATTTAAGGGCGTAGCATGCGGGTTTTTTTAACATTTTTTATATAGGATATTTGTTGGGACCATCCAAAAAAAATTTACCGGTACGGGAACGCAACAATTAGGTTTCACTGTAGCACAGCATCATCTTAGATTCTTAGGGCAAAATATTGGTTATAATATCGGCGATTTAAACATGAATTGCGCACAATTCCGATATCGGTACCGGTATCGGCTCAGCCCTAGTATAAATGTTATCCTAATCACGCTAAAATGTAAAATTCTGCGGTTTTAATTGTAGAAGTGCTGAGAATGTGAACATTAGCAAGCATGTGTGAGACAGACATACCTAACCAGCATGAAAACAACTGCAGAATAATACAGTTTGAAGTATCGTTTACAGTTCAGTTTACTGTCCCGAACTAACATAGAGTGCAATTAACGAAAGGTACTGTAAATGATTTTGCACCCAATGTTTTAGATAATGTACTTTATTGCATACTGTAATAGTTGACAAATTTTTGTTTTGAGCAACAAGCTTTGTCTGTCTGTCACTGTGCCTGTTAACCCAGCAAACGAGTGGGGTTTGAAGAGGGGTGGAGAGAAGGCTAGAAGTGAAAAAGCGAGAGTGCATCTGGCTCTCATCACATGAGATGGACTGAGGGAGAGATGAGATATAGGGTAGATATATTTGGGTGGCTCGTAACATCAAGGTCTTGAGAGCCAATGAGGGTGAAATGAGGTGAGTATGGAGCAGCACCGGGATGGGAGGGCGGGGAGATACAGCAGATCCCCAAGAAAACCCCAGTGTGACCCCCGTGGGCAATCGAACCCAGTTTGCCTACGTGGGAGCCAAGTACACTACTTGGGAGCCACTACACCACTGCGCCCCAGGGAGGGGAGGCATGCAGTCCATGGATGTGGTCTGTAGGCACCTGGTAAGTTACTGATTGCACGTGCAGTTTACGGGTTCTCTGTGCTTATGGATTATTTGGCGACAAAGAGATTTTGTATATGCTTTTCCAGGATATCAGTGTCTGTCTATTGAAATAAATTAATATTTCAGTAACAAATCTTCTAATTTTCCAACAAGAAGCCACTGAAAATGGACTTCACGCTCAGTCGTTGCACAATATTTAAACATTTATGATAAGGAGAGGTAGAGTATCGTTTTCTTTGGAAAATATCAGACTATTAAATTAAATTAATATTCCATGAAAAAATCACTTTGATTTTATGCCAGCAACAACTATACATCGACTTACAAAGCTTGGTAGCTGCTCAATGTTTTTAACATTTTGGGAGACAAGGAAAGGCTAAGTATACACCTCTCAGGTATTAATTATTTTTAAGAGGGTGTAAAAAAGTGTTACTTTTGTGCTAGAGATGACTAAACATGGACTTCAAGCAAAAAATGGCCAAATTTTTATATTTAGGGGTGGGGCGAATCAAAATCTGTCCAAAATTTCCCAAATTATTTATAATGGCCTTCTTTCCAGAACTATCTTATTTCTGGAAACAGCGAGGGGTTTTGGTTTAGAAAGGTTCTATTGTATAAACACCAAAACTGGTGTATTTTATACATGTCCGCTCTAAACCAGTTTTTAAAATGTTTTCCCACAACTTTATTCAATTGCCATATACCCATACAAAAAATATAATTCTCTTGTCCACTTACCCAATTCACTGGAGTTGACACTGTACACTATGACTGCACTGTAGTTAGCAATCTGTGCATTCCGCACCTTCCGCTCAAAGGTACAGCCATACTGTTTGATCAAGGCGATCCATGCACTGTTGGTATTCAGAGGTGGCGGCGGGGTCATGTTGCTGCAGCCATTCCGGGGATGTACGTCCACCACCAGTCCCTGAGTGCATACACATCTTCGTTGAAGCACATGTAACAAAAATGACTTCCCGCCTGATACTAGCTATCACAAGTATTGATACCAGCTACTTGGTTCTACAAACCTACCTAAAAACACACTTGAGCAATTGACATCTGGGTGCATGTCAATATCTGATCCTCAAAGTCCTTGCTACAAAATAATACAAAGAATGGGAAAGCCAGTTGAACTACACTGACAAATCCAATGATAAATTGCACTTACTTTCCTCCTCTGTACCAACTTCCAGAGGTTTAAAAATGACAGTACCCTTATTAAAACTGTGGCATCCACAGTACTGGTTTGTCAAGCCAAATACTCCCACAAGGAAAATTACTAGAGATGATGGAAAATTGTTTTAACCATGTACATGCTAATAAATGCCACAAGCATGTTTTATAGCTACAAATTGCTACATCCTCCACAATATGTGAATTTACATGAAAAATAATTTTTTATATCATTTAATGGTTTATTTTGGTTTATTTCCGTACATCTATACATAAGATACCCTGTTTATTATGTATGGTATCTACACGAGCAATATACACATCACTTTCTAAAATATGTTTCTTAAACAATGTACTTTGTAACCATGGAAAAACAAACCAATAAAATAAAAATGTAACTTTAGCATATGTATCTAGCTAGCAATATACATAATATCTACAGTATATACTGTCCAACCATTTGTTGTGTTACATGTGAGTTTATCCGTGTTCTATGGTTAAGGATTTAGTGAATTGTACAGAAAATGCAATATGCATAAAACAAACACAGACAGTCATGCAAAATATTTCAATGGATACTCCCGAGAAATACACTTCAGTATCTCATTTAGAACTACTTGCACATAAAGTAAAAGCTTAATAAATAAATAAAAATAACATGTTAACCATTATAATGACTTCATTGCTCTTACAAAGTGTTTTTTGCAACTTATTCTGCAGTGAAATTAATTTTTTGATTTGGCCCATTCCTGCTGAAGAAGGTAAACCTTGCATTTGGCAGTGACAAACTTGTAACTACATAATGCACACATTTTGTAGCGTTCCACCAAATATTTGCTACAAATTCTTTTACATTAAGTTGATATCCAAAGGTATAGCAAACAATGGTTTTACACACTACACTACACTACACTTACACATTCACTAGAAACCCAAAGTCATAGTGTTCTTTGTTGAGATTCATGTAAAAGTTTGGCTTGCCTTTTTAAATACTTCAAAACATATTTAATTCTGGTTTCTAATCACATTTTCCTGATAATGGTTCAGCTCAGACCTTCCGATTAAACAGCTACTGAAATTTACCTTGTAAGTCCGATACTGAGATTATTTTTTATGTATTTATTTCAGTTTAATAAGAAATTAGCCATTACATGTACAATTTTTCCTAAGAGGACATCATTAAATACGGTTGCCTTCACCTTGTAAAATCTTACAATGACATGGCTGCAAATGCATATGTTAAATATTACCTGATTGAGGATAAATGTTACACATCAGGAATGCTTCAGAAAAAATTACCGCACACTGTGAAACTTTTGTGGGTATTGATTTTCACCATACTTACAATTTTTTGTTGTTATCATCTGAATTCATCAGCCGGGCAGGAAAGAAAACTGACTGAACAGCATACCAAGCAAAATGCCTCTGGGGAGAACAATGAAAGCAGACATGCACTTCATCTAAGATGTACAGACACCTGCCTTTAAGCCTTCCTCTGGCAGGGAGTCCCCAAACCTAGCCGGCAGGTCAGGGAACTGCATCTCTGCTTCTCTGAAGTAGTCCTTGCGAAACACAAGGACTTCTGCTGCCACGAGGACAGAGTTGTGGCTGAACAACGCTATGCAACTGACCATGGACACCAGGTACAGGACTGTGATGTGGCGTGGCAACGGGCATTGTGGGTACATCCTGCCACTACTAACTTCACACAAAAACTCCACTCCAGTTGGATTTCACACATGTAGAAAACATGCCTGCAAAATACCAAGTTGTTTATCACCTCGAACAAAATTTAAACAAACTTTAATATTGACTAAATTATACGTTTAATTAAAATTGGGTATATTATTCAACATGTAATTGGTTTTTCTTTATAATTACCAAAAACAAAAACAAAAAAAAAATGGCACTTATCCTGAATTTTTAAAAATGTGTTTCTACCAAAATGATTATTTTGGTATAGATGTGAGCTGAGCAGCTTTTTTCATCTAAAAACTTGTGATGTGCTTCAACTAAAAAATCACATAATCTGCTCCTTTTTTTGTCTATCTAGTAGGAGTAAAATTTCTGCAGTGTTGCTAAAACAATTTAGGCAAACTAACATAGATAGCAGATGGCTGCTTAAATTTAACATGGTTTTACAAAAAATTAAATTCTACATTCTGGCAGACTAGTGTATAATATACTGAGTGATTCACTCAGCAGACATCTATTGTGGTGAAGAATTACAAAAAAACAGCATGTGTCCCACGTAGCATAACTTTCCCTCCATTTTAAGTAAATAACTTTGTCTAAAATGTTATACTCTGTTTTGATTGGATTCTGCCCCATGCGCCTGCATAAGAAATGAAATGCTTTGTCAGGAACTGTCACGCACACGACCTGTTAAGCGTAGTTGTAAATCAGTAGGTTTGAAAAATGGCGGTCAATTTTTATGCACACGACCTATGTTCTATGATTACTGTTATACTTTCGATTTTGAAACAAGCTCTAAGTAAATTTGAATGCAAATATATGGATTATGGGTGCTTCTTATTAATGAATTCAGATTAATTCCTACTTCTTTTCATATGCATAACATGCATCAATGTAAATAATATGAAAACACTGTCATGCACACAACCTTCAAGGTTTTTTTAATTAGCTGTGTATTTTTCTAATAAATAATATTTCAATCAATATGTTAAATTTTTATTACACCATTTAATAGTGACTGCAAAAAATAATAACAGATGGCCTTACACACAAATTATATCAATACTAAAATGTATGGTTTTGAAAGGAGCAAATGTTTTTGGTATTGCCATAAAGATAGTTGCTAGCTGTAGAGACAGCAATGGAGCCAACTATGAGCACTTACATTAACCTCCTGCATTCGGTTTCTAAACATAAAAGAGCTTTAAAAGGTTTGGTGGTGTTTAAGGGTAGTGACTTTGGGGCAAATTATTTTACGGCTAGTGTCTTTAGGGCTACTGCTGCACTCCTGTGTTAATAGGACTGTTCTCAACTTGAGTAATACATGTTTCCCATTGCGTCATCTGGACATCCCTCGTATTACACATGTTTTCCAGACTAGTATGAACACGTTTTGCTGAAATTTCAACTGAATTTTGAACACCTGCAATGCTAAATTTGACAGCTGTTATCTGCTCTTGTGATACGCTCATCCACCCTGGTTTTGAGATGTTCAAAATTTTACTGAAGCGAATCAGTTTTGCTTGTGTGTGAAATGCTTGTATTGGCCAAGTCGGCTACAAAATTTTACAAAATGTGAACAGTTGCATTAGTGTTTTCAAATTGTGACTGCAGTGCCTGAATGCTGATGAAATTAAAATAGGTGTAACTAAAAATGATTTAGTCCAAAGAAGAAAAAATCTGAGTAAGAATATTAAAACTTTCAAATAAGTTTCCTATCACCTCTCTTTTTCAAGCCATGTTGCAAATACATTACAGGATATTAAAATTTCTTAAATTTGTTGTTGCTCGTGGAAAAGTTTAAATCTTAATGTTCAAAAATTTATTGCACCACCTCGGCTAGCGTACATGAATCTTTACTGAATATTCTCAGACCTCTGGAATTTCCCAAGTAAATAATTTTATAAAAATTTCAAAATTATAAAAGTTCTAAAAGTTTTAACTCTTGTCCAAAGGAATAACTTGAAGTTTCGACCGGATGTTCAAGATTAATAATTTTTATACTCGTGTAGTCGGTTATACTGATCTGCATAAGATGAAGTGGAGTCTACAGCATCTTTTTTCAATAAAGGAACTCAAACTGCTAATTCTTGCATTTCAGGGCTTTCTATTTGCCCAAGCACATTTAATAACTGTGAGGCGCCTCTCAACACCTCTCCGGACTTAGAATGAGCAGTCATGACAAAACTATCAATAAATTCACAGGAGCAATTACGAAGGACTGCCTGTCATGACGGCTAGTTACAGTCCCGGGGTTCACATCAAATGCAAATTACCCAGATAAAACCCTAGAGAAAGTCACTTCCTCGGATAACACACTTAAGTTAAAATGACCAAAAATTAATTCCGGTAAATATTAAGAATCACAGCTTTTCTGAAAACTGGAATAATACCTGCAAATGGTGTATATGCTGATTACTAATCACATTTAATAGGAATTTCATGGATAAATTGCAAGTAATTTGCAGTATATACCATGAAATGTGATCATGAAGATCAGGGTATTTTTACAGTTAAACAAGTAGAATTTATCTTGAATATATTTATATTCGGTTGCTGAACCATGTTAAATGTGAGACAAATCTGGAAACCAAACCTTAATTTACAGATGCGCTAAGGATGTACAAGTATAATCCACGGTAATCATGCAGTGTCAGAATATAATTTAATTCTGTTGTATTTTGCAAGGCTTACCTTCATGGTATTCAAGAGAGGATTGTACTATGTAACATAGTAGAAAAAAAACAAATATATATATATATATATATATATATATATATACACACACACACACACACACACACACACACATTGCGCTTGGAGTAGCTGAGTCCAGTGTTAGTGTTTTTAACACGCATCGAGGCGTGGAGAGTCATAGTTGCGCCTGCCGTTACCCGCGCTCGCTTGAATTTCGTCACGTTGATATTCGGAAGCACTGGGCAGAACACAAGTCTCCCGGCTGATGCACACTACCACACCAGCCGGTCAACCCTTCTGGGCAGTAAACCAGGGGTTAGAGGAAAAAGCACCAGGCGATATCGCCTTACACCGGGGCTTTGACTTCCTTGAGGATAATCCGGACNCAGGCTATTCCTTACACCCTGCAGGATCCGAGGAGAAACCCCAGGGCTGGACAGACCCCCAATGTCAGACCAGCGGTTAGCAGCCACAACAGGCACCCAACGCTATTATCAGTTCGACAGTTTCATGTCATGCCTAGGACAACCACGGGCAGGCAGGCATCCGGAAGGATATACACCTGATTAAGACCCCACCCAGGACCGGTTCATCCTCTGCCGAAGAACTACACCGTATCAAAAAGGAGGCAGTGAATTTCACATCTACCTCCAATTGGCAATGCATACTCCCATTTATGCCCAGAGCACAAGACAGAGGCCGTGCTCCAGATGGGTACTATAACAGATAGGGCCACTCGTCCTGGCCATGAATATGCCAGCACCGACAGCGGCCCCATACCTCGGCCCAAACCACCATAATTGGACCGGTAGCCTCAACCCTATTACTAGGATCAACACCACAACCCACCGTGACAAGTCCGAGATACTTCTGTGGCGACGGCGCTCCTGGCTTCACTCGAAACCTGACTGTCCCAACCCAGCGAATATTTAACCCACAGCCAGCATGAAACCTTTCCCTCCTGGCCCTTGGGAATAACCCGGGACCACTCAGGTTAGGCCAGCCCGTGCTCCTTCTTCCTTTTACTTTGGGGTTTCGAGGCCGAGGCCAAGTCCATTACCATACCGGAGCTCCTTCACTGGCAGAGCTCCAGTTTTGGGCCCCCTCGACTGTTAAGGAGTCGACCAGCCCACCACCGAGCTAGGCTGTTGTGACTGCCCCTTTCAAATTGAACTGGGGCCCTCCTGGGGTTGCCCACGTCTGCTGACCCAAAGGTCACCCGCTCGTACCGCGCGGAGGTGTGGGTCCCCTTGACCGGTAGAGGCTGTATATTCGCGTACTCGGCCCATTCCCGTAGCTTAGTGAACTGGTCTCAGATACTAGGGCCGGCAATG